>QWTY01010262.1:4963-16015 GCA_008033365.1 Pseudorectes ferrugineus | reverse complement strand
ATACAGCAAAAAGACAGGAAATCCTCAAAAGTGTATGGATATTTTCCAACAAACTCCATTTAGAGCACATTATTGTTCCTATTTTTTATCAGCATTCTATTTTTAGTTACATTTTTGCTATTCTGTAATAAAGGCAATGTACGTGAATTTGAAGTACTACTACGGGATTTTCTGTTTTATAAATTGCCCAATCTTTTCATTACATTAAAGTATTAACAGGGAAAAATATTTTCAAAAGAGTATTCAATTACTTTGGTGAGCTGTGCTTTACATGCCTAAGACATCTCTCTGTAAAGATTTCTAACTGTATTGTTAATTTTAAGACTTGATAATAGTCAAGAGAATACTTCTAACCACACAAATTGTAAAAATGGTAGTGACCTCTGCTTTAAGAAGTGCTCATCCTGCAGCAGAAATTAGATTTTATTCTGGTAGGTTGAATTGCTTATAATCCTACTTCTGCCCTCAGCATGACATGTGTCTCCTTCAGCATTTAGGAGATGGCTGAAACTAAAACTGGGATATGCCAGTTTACTGTGATGCTCTCTGGCAATGCTTTGTGAGGAAAACAGTCTGAAAAACTGGAGCAAAAGCCTTTTTAAACAGGCAAAACCCAAGCCACAGTTTACAATAGATTGAAATTGAAATAGTATCAGGCTGAAGTAATGCAGGCAGGAAACTGCTGTCTGAACTCAACAAGGCTTTCCTTCCTGCTTGTAAATCTCTCCTGCTTATTGACAAAAAGAGATTACAGGCATGTACGGTTTGGTTTTGCCCTCCAGTGATATGTGATTTCCAGACCTACGCCTCAATGCAAACAAATGATCTTAAAGCTGGCGTCCGACATTTACACCAAGATCTCTTCAGATTATCTTGAGACTATCTGGGAACTGGTCTATACATGATGCAATTACTGCGCTTGAGGCAAGTGCTACACTGTCCCGTTGCAGGGAAGTGGCTGCACCTACATTTATTCCCAGGTTTGTGACTGTCCTCTGAGTTTTCATCTTGCTCATGCCAGGTGGCTGGGACTGGGCTTGCAATTACTTATTCCATTGTTCTGTTTTTCCCCATTTGTGACCAAGTGCCATGTGAATATCACTTAAATAAACAAACCAAACCATTACATTTTCCTTCTTCCTTTCCCGTCCCCCTTTCCGGTGCTACACTAAGGGACTTCCTCTCAACTCACAGGTGGCTAAAAGTCCAAATTGTAAAATTGCAATTCAGTGGCAAGGGATCAATGCAATCAAAACTGGTGATAAAAAAACCCAAGAAGCCCAAACCTTCTTGCTTCCTAATCTTAATAAAAGATAAAAGTGGGCAGTACATAGGTTTGTGGATGAGAAAGCAAATAGTCACCTTTAGACTAGCAATATCCATGTCTGAAACTATTTGTTTCTCGTAACTGGGTTTTTAACCTCTGTCCTGGCTGGGTAAAACACCCAAAATCTCTGGAAATGATGCAGCTGACTGCAGCAGGTGCTGGGGGGAGCACATGCAAAGTTTTACTGTCCCTGTAGCATTTCTGGGGTCTGTGGGTGACTCTAGCAGACAACATCTGTATTTGACTAACTGTAGCAAAATACTTTCTGCTAACCATTAACACTGCATTCCTTTTTGGTATTTTATGTAGAATATTTTTTGCTAGAAAACTCAAGAAATTTTGAATTGGTCTAAACAGAATTACAGTGAAAACTTGAGGAGGTTTTGGTCTTTACCAGTGCTACTCTTTATCAGAGCTCTCTAAAGACAAAAGCTTGGACAAAACTGAAACATTTCTCTTCTCCCACTTGTAAAGCAAATGCATAATTTGACTACCTAGAACTTTTGCTTTTTCCAGGTATAAAAAAATAAACCCATCTAATTTTATAACTCTCCTCTATGATAAGACAGTTTCTTAATGTTAAAGCTTTTCACTGTGACAATTTCCCAATCTAGCTATTAGCTTTATTGATTGAACAAGACAAACAAATAGTGCTAAACTAGGCAATCGTAAGTTCATGAATAGTCACTTCTTTTTCAATGCTCATCAGTTTTCAACTGTCTTTCAAACAATTCATCAACTGACAATGCTTATTAAAAAGGCAAACTAATTTTATAGTCAAAAATAGGATTTACTACATAGAGTCATTGTGAACTATCACTTAGATCCTCTAGCGATTAGGCAAGCCAAACCCAGCATTTGGCTTTTGGGCTATTTTTATTCTTTCAGAATATTAATGAAAACACTCTAAAAAAAGAGAAACAAATAAGAGGTCAACTCACAATGTCTCTAGGCTGTGGAGCCCATCAAAGCATTTCTTTCCCAGGGAATAGATTCTATTGTTATGGAGATGTCTGCAGGGGAACATTAAGCACGCAGTCAGGAAAGCACACGGCACAAAGTGGACTAAAGCAAAACATTTTGATGGTTAAATCAAAAGAAACTTATTTTCAGGCATGCATTGATTATATGCAATCATGCCTTTGCAAGAGCACGTATAGGAGGCACCTCTACCACCCTCCACCCTTTCTCCCAATACCTCTCCACCCTTCCATTTGGTTTCACAGAGGGGATCTGTTTTAAAACCACCTAGACAGTTCAAAAGTGTTATATCCTGGAGTTCCAGGGTTTGCATAATGAATAGATGTATTCTCAATGATAGCTAATTAGTTAATTACACGTCTTAAAAACCATGTGTGGGGTGTATATTTGGAAGATGTATATTCAGAGGGTGTTAAGGGTATGGCCCAAAAGAGCAGCCACTGAGGACATGGATAACACAGCAGACAGGTAAGGGGCATTAGGCTTGCAGAATGCAAAAAGACACAAAGCCATAACACAAAAAGTTGTAGCTTCCCTGAGATGAGTAAACTAAGTAATCTTAGAAGCACTGTAACTTGCATTTCTTTGAAATTATAAAAATTAGTAACTACTTCCTAAAATATTTAGTAATTGAAAGTAATTTTTATATATTTTAACCAATTCTGCCTCCTCACTCCCCAAGACTCTGAGTTCTGCCTATTTCTGTCTTTTAGACTGACATGGAAAAAAAACCACTCTGAGTGAAGCTCATTAATGTGAGTAGATTCAACTTGTAGCCACTTCAGGTCATTTAATGCAAAAAGAATGCCTTCTTCCCAGATTTTTCCTTTTATTTTGTCCTCAAAATCCTACCCCTATAGTGGAGGGACACTAAGGGAATAGTGCTGTAAAAGAAAATAAAGGTTGTGAATGAGTAGCTGCCAGGCCCCTTCAATACTTCATTCTACTCTGAAAATACTGTTAATGATCAGAGGCTCTCTGACTGTTCTGCAGAACCTACATAAATTGAGTCTACCTGTCCAGCAAAGGCAGGGATTCTGACAGCAAAATGAAAATGTTCTGTGGGTTTTTCCTTTCCTAAGAAGAAACCTAATCAACTCTATTTTTAATGACTACTCTGACCTTTAGTGCTTTAGTTAGCATGAAGAGTGCATCTTCAAATTCCAATTATGTTTGGATCTTTAATTATAGAGGTTTTGACCTGCTCCAATTGACCATGCATTTTTGCACTGTGTTGAAAATTTGCCAGACTGTATAGTAGCAACCCAATGAAAGCAGAACCACACAAAAAGATTTTGATGAGCCAAAAAGATCAGATGTTGTAGGTCATGAGGAATGATTCAATTATTAATCACTATAAAGCCCAGAAGATCAGAAATAAGCAAGCCAGACCTTAAATAAAGAAACCTAACCGAGCAGAAGCAAGCATGGCATGAACAGAAATTATTTTCTCCTGCATTTCTTGACTGTCCTCTTACCACTACATTTCTGGTTGGGATCTAGAGAACAATGTTCAAGACAGTCTCTTCTCTTTTCCATTGCTGACATAAGTCTAGAAGGTCAATCAAATGACAAGTCCATCCATTCTTTAACTTGAATGGGGTTGATACTTAATGTAAAGACAAGGCAAAGGTTTTGCAGCACAAGTCAGCTGTTAACCCCCATTTTTGGGGCCCCGTGTAGGCAGAGATAGTGACTATAACTGTCAGTAAAGAACCCTGATGTGTGCCAGGTTCAGTGCTTACACTGGGGCTAGAGTATGCTAAAACATGCTAAGTGTCTTACATAAGACTATGGTTTCTGACAGCCTGTAAACCTTGAATATATATAATTCTCTCTTTAATAATGCTAACATTTTCCAAAGCATCCTGAAATTACTTCTCCAGCCAGTCTAGTTTTTTTCCACTTGGTACATTCCCAGAAGATAAAAAGCTGAAACCATGCTTCAAAGTATACCTTCCAGATTTTGGTGCCAGCCATGCATGTTTCAGTTAGTTGAACCAGTATGCAAACACAACCAAATACAAAACTACATATACTTTCTATGAAGGGAAATGCATATTTTTTCTACTGGACGGCATTCTTTCCAAGTCCCCCAGAAAGACTTCCATTCATTTCCTGTTTCTAATCTTCCCTCATTCAATCTTAGAGAGCACACACTTCATCCCTTCCTGTTTGTTTTGCTGACCAGATAGGGTGATTTTTTAATTCCCTTGAATATTTTTTTATTGAGATGGAAATTCTTAAGCTAGATCAAAACAAGTGGTTTAGCAAATGTTAGTCAAACTGTAGGAAGATGCAATAAAATCTGTTTCTCCAAGAGGCTAAAGCCCTGCAATAAGACATTGTGTCTAAAAAGCAATCAATAAAACTTACAGAACTACCAAACTGGAGAGGTTTCCAAAGGCATAGTCTGGTATGTAATGAATTTTATTCAGTGCCAATGTCATTGCCTGAAGTGCTGGTAAACTCCTAAAAGCTTGGACGGGAATTTCTGTCAAGGAATTATCGTCTAGCCACAGGTGTCTAAGGGAGACCAAGCCATTGAAGCAGTTCGGGGGTACATAGTTGATGTGGTTGGCATCCAGACGTCTAGGAGAAAAAGAAACAGAGAAAATTGACTTCAAGAAAAGAACAGTGGCTTTGCACAACGGCTATCAGAAGTTATCACCACAAACATAACCCCAAAGGATGGACACGGGTTGCCACTTCCAGTTTTCATTTCCCAGAGATTCTACATTTCCGTCTTGCTTGCAGCCTCACCCGTGAGATCTCAAATCATGTTTACACGTCTGCTTGTCAGCTGGCTCTGCACAGACAGCTCTCCTTTGGGGTCATCAACTCACTGAGAGCACACACTGATCATTTTTGAGCAGTCTCTCTAAACACTGGGTATGACTTTGTTTCCCTTCCCAACTGTTTGAAAGTATGGAACAAAAAAGTGCAAGAAACTCATCCAGAGATTCTCTTTCAGAACCTATAAATCACTGAGCTGCAAGATAATTTGGATTTCCACATGCTAAACATCCATTCCAAGACCCATAAATAGAACTCCTGAGTCTCTGAAGTTCCTGCTTTACCTTTTCTTAAATATTACAGAGTTATAGAATCACAGAATAAGCTGTGTTGGAAGGGACCCACAAGGATCATCGAGTCTCGCTCCTGGCCCTGCACAGGACCATTCCCAAGAGTCACACCATGTGCCCGAGAGCATTGTCCAAATGCTTCTTGAACTCTGACAGGCTTGCTGCAGTGAACACTTCCCTGGGGAGCCTGTTCCAGTGCAAATATTGTTTATTCTAATGATTCTAATGAGAACTGAAGTTCACATTTTTTTAGTAGTGGAACATAATGTTTTTTACCTAGAGTTTAGTGTTGCCAATGTGATGTATTTGTGTTGAAAAAGAAGTTACTAAATGCACTTTAGCTGCTGCAGAGCCAACAGAGGGAGCTCAACTGCATGCTGTACCTTTGCAGAGTCTGCAGGTGATGCTTTGTTCTCACACTTGGGTAAATAAGGACTAAATCCACTGAAACTTTTTCAGATGCGGTGCTTCAAATATAATGCCATTTATTCACTGGCTTTTGCTGTGTTTTGCTTTTTTATTGTGATTCTTTCAGGGAAAGATTTAAAAGTGCACTTCAGATTTCTGAAACTTCGTGAAATATCCAGTTGGGGATATGTGCCTCGACACACTTTTTCTGCTTTTAATGTGTTGCAGTGACTTGTACCTTTTCCATAACATGAAAGCTGTGCTCTAAAAATTTTCGTGAAATGTGTAGAGAGGAGTAATTAAGTGAATGGTAAAACAGAAATAAATTTAAATAGATGTTTGAAAACACTACAGAACAAACAGCCACACCCAGGGTACAAAGAAGTAGTTCTGTACAACCTAAATTCGGTCTGTTTGAGAGAAATGCAATACTCCTTGTGGAGGGCATACTAATCTCTTTATTTAAAGCTGCTTCCTCATTTACAGTCATGTAAAATGTCAGGTCCGTTCTATCTCCTGTTCCATGCTGGCCCTACCTACTGCATGAGAACAAATAATGACTGCTAAGGCTCCGTGCCAGGCTGGCAAATAACTGAGACAAGGTCAGTTGGAACAAATTTATAAGGTTCAGTGTCAAAGCCCTTGTACAATTAAATTTTCAATATAATAACTGACATGTCAGGCAGCAGAGACAGAGCTTCCAAAATAACTCAAGGGTCTGTCAACAAATGGGTAAGGCTGGAAATGTTTAGAAATACTCATGTTGTTCCTCCCCCTTTCCCCAGGCAACAACCACGTTATGCCTGTGTTCTCAAATAAGGTATAATTTGAATGAGTAGATGAGGTTTCTTTGTGTTCAGTCAGAAGTAAATTTCTTCCCTGGGTGATGCTGGTATGTAAACTAAGAAGTTACAGTTGCCTTAGTTTGACAGTTTCACTGATTAAAGAATGGAGGCTTTATTCAAACTACATGTGTTGCAGTATTGCAGTTAACATCTTGTTCAATAGGAAGCCTGCCTGGGCAGCCCTGATGTCCCCGCTGACTCCACAAGAGTTACTCACTCCTGTGCCTGGCTGTGTGGAGAAGCCAACAGTCACTTGTTTGTATGTGACCCTGTGGCTGAAATGGCAATATTTCTGCTGTCGTCAGTGAGACCAGGATTTTTATCTTACCAATATTTCGTAGCAAATCAAGGGAGTGACTTTTTTTTTGAATAGCTGAAGTTTCCAAATATAAACCCACCACTGGCTATGTAAACAAAACACACAGAACAGAAAGAAAAACAGAACTGCTGTACTGTAAATGAAATTCTAGATATTGAATTAT
This sequence comes from Pseudorectes ferrugineus, assembly GCA_008033365.1. NCBI lineage: Eukaryota > Metazoa > Chordata > Aves > Passeriformes > Pseudorectes > Pseudorectes ferrugineus. The sequence goes on along the minus strand of QWTY01010262.1, from coordinate 8,886 downwards.
TGTTTAAATAAAGCTTCCAAGAAACAAAAAAAGCTGCAATGATTTGTGCTTCAGGTTCTGTAACTGGATTACATATCCTGCAAGTACTTATAAGAAGTACTGCCTCAAGTGCTCTTTTGTTATCTAATCTTTTTAAAATTTCCATGTACCGTTTTCCCTCTTGCAGATATTAAAAGGTTTCAGTAGTGGTTATGTTTCCTGTCATACTGTAGGTAATGCACACTGATGTATAAAGCACTGATCAAAATCACCCTTTCCAGCCAATTGTTTTACATGTGTTGATCAAAGTTTTGGCACTTTCAGAACTAAACCCATTAACTCACAAACATGACCCTATTTATAACTGAAAATATATATAGATAACATGTGGTGAGTTTGAAAGCTGCTATTATATTCCAGAGAGGGCTAATTTAGGGAAACAGAAATACTTGATCTCTTCTGATAGGCAGCATGTAAATAAAGCAGCCACTATGAAATTCACCATGAGCTCACTTAAAATGTCTAAACTTTTCAAAGCAAATGCTTGAGCTATGTGGACTGTAACCCACTAGTGTTTCCTGTGACACGCTGTGAATACTATGACCATGTGCACAAATTATGAAAAGATATTGTTAATGTAGAATGAAAACTGGACTCATTTACTGGTACAGACGAAGGTAGACATTTGAAAAAGATTTGATTTGCATTTTTTTATCAATTTGATATTAATGGATCTAAGTTTCATGCCAGTGGTAGGTTTCTAAGGGAATATATATATATACTTTTTTCCCCCTTTTTTCTGTATCTTCTCTCAAAAACAGCTACAACCTGGGTGTATCTCACGATCAAGAAATTCCTTAACATCCTGTTGGAGTGCCTTGCTCATTCTTTCAGGTTTAAATCAAATGCTAGATATGGGATCAGGAAAGAGATTTCTCCCAGGTCATTCTTCCCTCTGAAATAAACAGCTATTACATGGATTGCCTTATCTTGAATGGATCAGGGCCAGAATACAAGGAAAGGTCTGGAGAGGAGGGAAGCCACAAAGATGGATAGAGAAGCCAAGGATAAGATGTTTCTTCTGATGTTTAAGTTTAAAGTAGGAGAGGTAAAACCAAAGGAAAAGGGACTGTACGTAACAGGTAGGGGAGGCAGAGAAGCGGGAGCACAGGAGGACTGATTTTAGGCATGGGGGATTAAAGAAGGTGTGCGCTTCTCCTCTCCTATCACCTTCCTCTTCTCCTGACTCAGCTCTGTCATGCAGGGAGCCTCAGTCAAGTCTCTCCACGAAGTATGGAGCAATGATGGACAGGGGTTGTGGACAGGGCCTGTCTGGGGAGGGCATAAAGGGCAGGAGAGGGTCACTTGCAGCCCACCATCTTTGTTGGTGCGTGGGCACACAGACCCTCTCAAGGGTTTGTTCACAGGAGTTTGACTAAAGTCTCATTTAAGTAATGGAAAGTGACATCTAAACTAGCTCTGAAAAGTGGATGTAGTGAAAATATAGCTGGCTATTGTAAGCCATGTTTTTCAAACCTGGTCTTATATGCAGGATATCCCCTTCAGTCCACAGGGGAAAATGCTAGGACTATTGTAAAAAGCTTAATTACAACACACCAGCCCAGCAGTTCTCACAGCTCACTTTTACAGTACTGATACAAAGAACCCTGTATGGCAACAAGAAGATCAAAAAAGACAAATCACAAGTCACAGTTTAGGAGCATTTGTTTCTGTCCCAGTGCTCCATTTTACATGAGGAGGTTTCTGCAGCCCTGGGAGTTTCAATCTGTAGTGTTTCTTTTCACATCCAGATGTGCTGCTCAGGGGTTTTGGTAAACCTGCATTCAAGACGATGGATGCTAGCCCACTGCATACAGACAAGAAGCCAACTGCATTGCTACGTTTATACAAAGATTGGCTCTGATACTGGGTACTTTCAATCCCCACAACTGGGAAAAAGTGGGGGCTAGCAGGAGTTGTTGGGTTCTCCCAGCAGTCTGGCTGCAGACTCAGATCATGACCCCCCAGCTAGACAGGCATGTTTGGTGTGCCTGGGAACACTCACAGGTCCTCAGCCAACTGGCTTGGAGTGACCTCTCCTAGCCTCCCAAGCAAGGTGTCACCTGCTGGAGACAGTTCCAGGGGCATGTGATCTACCAGATGAACCCCAGGAACAGATTCCCCAGTTCAGGTGAATGTATTTGCCATGGGTCAAAAGTGTGCCGAGCACCCTGCAACAGTGCAGCTGGGCGGGTGGCCACGGCCAGAGCCCGGGAGTGCTCCGAAGCACTGCCTGCTCTGCTCGGCTGGGTGTGATTACCACAGTGTGCCACTGCATGGCCCCCAGGACCTGACTGGAAATCTGGTGTAAGCCCCCATACTGCCAACCACTCCAACAGCAGCTTCTTGGCCTCCCAGACGTGCTGCATGCTCTGCTGGGCTTCAGCCATGCAGGATGATTTCTGGCTAGCAGTTCTGAGGTTGAGAAATTTGTCTGTCTTAGAGATGTGATAAACCCCTCCTCTTCTGAGATTATTCATAAGACAGGAAAGAGTCAGATGCCTAGTACCTTCTATCGGATGAAAGAAAACATCACCTGGTGGCCTGGAATTGCTGATCTAATGCAGACTCTTTGCACCCCACTTTGAGAGCAACTGGCTGGTTGAGTTAGGCACATAAAAAAAATAGTAGCAAATGCATTTTAGGGAACCTTGCACCTCTACCTCCTTCCCCTTGGTTATCAATCCAGAAAAATGTCTGTGACAGAGAGGGGTGGTCTGATACTGTACTACTGCTTGATGTTTCAGTCACTCTTCTGTTGCCCAGTGTCCTGGGGCTGTAGCAGCTTGGATAGTGAAGGTGTGCAATAAAACAAGGAGACTGCAACAGTGAGTTTTGAGATGTCTTTGTGCCTGTGTACAGACATCTGCATGGGTACAAACAACCTCAATTTAAAATGTGGGAAATTCCTCCTCTGGGAGTTTGTGGGTACCTGTTGAAGTACCAGCTTTCTTAAGAAGGATAATACCTTCTGTAGCCTTCATTATCATGGGGTGTGACATGGAAAACCACAACTAAGGTTCCTGTCTTTTCATGAAAACAGTTCTCTGGAGAGAATGTAATTTCATCAAAGTTGTTTGGTCTTTCAACTAAAAATCAGGATTATTAACAGAAGCATCAAATTGGAAAATAATAGTTCAAAGTTAACATTTCTGGGGGGAAAAAAGTGGCTTTTTAATTTCAAGCCTGAACTGGAAGCATTTCAGAACCATGTCCTCTCAAAGTCTTCCATTTCTTTTTAGGCTAAGCATGGAAACTTCCCTTGAAATGTCAAATATTTGGGGGAGTAGGGAGACAATGAAAAATCCATTTGCTGAACTATTCCCGCCAAGCAACTACTGAGATCATCTGAGATGAATTCTAGATAGTATTTTGTGTAAAACCCTGTGTCACCATCAGGTGGTCTATAAATACTGAAATACCTTATAAATAAAATTTAAGAAGCCTACAAATTCTGTTGGAAAATTCTAAAAAATTTCATTGATACTACTTTGCTGTTACTTGTAAAGTCCAATTAATTTGCTTAATTAAATTGAAACTTTGCAGGTTGTTAAGGGAGAAAAGATGGTTTATTTTTTCCCTCTGTCGACTGTTTAAAGTGCTTTGGAAAATGGGCTATATTGCATTCTGCCCTATTTTCCACTACTAAAGTAGAAGTCCTGTAAATATCACAGGAATGAGAGCAGGTGATACAGTAAATAATGCTTGCTTTTAAATGTCCTTCATGACTGTTTGACATGGGCAGTGAGATAGCACCCGACCTGTTCTTAATTTTGACTGTTTCTGTGTCTGACAATGCAGCAGTAAGAGCTGCTTATTAACAATGATGTCTAAACACGAAAATAAACAGGGAATGGAGTTTCCTCTGTAGTATTCACTGCAAA
>QWTY01010261.1:2227-14394 GCA_008033365.1 Pseudorectes ferrugineus | reverse complement strand
CTTTGGGGAAGCTCAGGTGAGCTCAGTCAGGTGATGGATCTTGATCCCTGTGGGAGTCAGGAGCTTTTCTAAGCATCCCTGAAACTGCTGCTGCTTTTGTTCTGGATCCAGTTGGGATTTTCATGGAGGACCCTGCTTCCAAGGAGCCTTTGTAAGCCAAGCTTGGGAGCAGTGTGTGCGCAGGCAGAGGCCCATGGCTGTGAGAGCCGTGTCTGGCCAGTTGCTCAGCGCTGTGCTGGCCTCTCTTAGGCCCCTTCTCTGCACAGCCAACCTGAGGCTGCCTTGGCAGCAGAGTAATTTGTGATGGCTGATGGAGTCAAGCCTGACTGCTCTTGGAGTCATAGAGTAGATGAGCCCCATGTGAGCATCACTCTGGAGCTCAGAGCCTCCTGACTTCCTTCCTTCCTGTCCCAGCAAAGCCCTCAGAGGCGTCTGATGTGATCCTGCTGCATCTCCTGGGGCAGTTCTGTGATTTCTCCCTGGTAATTCCCAGTGTTTTTCCATGATTCTGAGCTCACCAGCCTCAGGTTCTCTTGCTCACCAGTTTGACATCACTGGGTCACACGTGACCTTCACTTATCCTTGTTTACACTGTTGGTGGCCCAGAGCCTCCTCAGGTCACTGCTCCTCCCAGCTCATGACACAGCAGGGGACGAGGGGACAGTTCTCGCTTGCCCCTTGTAGGGCTATTCCCAGCTGATGGGAAAGCTGCTCTGTGACAGTTCCTGTTTGCCTGGGGCAGAGTCCCCCATGGGTCCGACTGCAGGTCCCGGTGCTGAACCCCTGGTGCCATGTCCCGGGGCTTTCCCAAGGGATGGGATGTTCCATGGTGTGTCCCCGGGGAGCTGGTTCCTCTCTGCTCTGCCCACGTCTCATCTGTCTGGGTCCCTCCTGCTTCAAATTTCTGCCCATTTTATGGCCATGCCAGCTGCTCTCTAAACTGGAAGGCACTACTCAGACCCCAGGGCTTGGGGCTCTTGCTGTGGCCTCCTCCCCTTTGACTCTGCCAGGGCATGAATTAATTCTGCCTGGACTGCTGTGAACATCGTTAGGAGTGAATTTTGTGCAGCACTGATGGTGCTCTTCTGTCATTCACTTGTTTTAATGCTTTCATTGGGAAAAAAAAGAACTTTTTATATGGGCCAGCACGAGCTTCCTGTTCCTCAGTGATCTCCAAGCACAAAGTGCTTGCTCTGCAATTAATTACTGTAGGATTTTAGTAGGGCACAGACACAGGAAGGTTTTCCAGCTATTGCAGAAGGTTGGATGGTTGAGCTGACATCCTGGTGGCTGCAGGGATGTTCCTCAGAGTGTGATGGGGTAGGACCTGCCCTGCCCTGAGTGCTCCCATGGCCATGGAGCTGCATCCACACAGCCACGGGCGCTGCTCCAGCTCCAGCAGTTCCCACCCAGCTGCTCTCAGGAGGGCAGGGTGGAGGGTGTCAGCTTCGGGGGCAGTCACAGGAACACACTGACCTTTCAACCCACTCGAAAAACAGGATGACTGTTTCTGCTGCCTGATGGCTGCATCTGCTCACTGCTTCCCCTTACAGCCAGCGATGCCATCCCAAAGCACCAGTACATACTGGTTCCCCACTGGTTCATGCCTGGTTGTCCGGTGTAGCTTACACTGCCTCCCAGACTGGTGCAACACAGCACCTCAGGTGAGTCTGAGCCCAGATTTCACAGAACCACAGACAGGCTGGGGTTGGAAGGGACCTCGAAGATTACCCAGTGCCACCCCCTGCCACCTTCCACTATCTCAGGTTGCTCCAAGCCCCATCCAAGCTGGTCTTGTCCGGAGAGCTGGACTGCTGCAACATCAGACTCTGGAACTGGGGTTAATCTCCAGCAAGTGTCAGCCTTGGGTGGTTCTGCACAAGCCTCCCCTGTGTCTGTGCTCCCCACAGTGCAGCTGCTGCTAAAGGATGGGATCTTGGTTTTGGGGGCCTCTTCCCTTATCTGTAGTGGATGATGGAGTGGCTCCAGGGCCAAGCCCTGCTTGGCACCGAGGGTGGTGTTTGTAGGGCTCTGGATATGTTTGCTGGGAGTTGTGCTCCATGGACTGCGGAGCTGCAGGGAGAAGGAGAATAATCTTGGTTTTTTGGCAGCCCCGGGCGTCCCCCTTGCCTGTCCTTGGCTGCAGGACTGTCACCTCCTGTTCCTTATTTTGCATGGGGCCCAGAGTGACCTGGAGAAGTGTGACTGTGGTTACCAAGTGTTGCAATTGGGCAAAATATGCAAAGTATTCTGAAAATAATGCTGAAAGGGTTGCAAACACTGTGACGTATCTTAAAGTGGCCATTCCTTAGGGGACTGGGAGGATGGATCTGTCTGGATGGCAGTTGTGAGGACTTTGCTGGTCAGGTCCAGGCACCCAGAGCAGGGTTTTCCTATTCCTTTTTTTGCTGCTGATGCCAGCCTATAGCACAAACTGCTCGTTGGTCTCTGCGTGGCCTGCTGGGCTCTCAGCATGTGGGGGGTGTGTTGTGGACTAACGGGGAATTCTCAGCAACATAAATCTTATCTCAGGCTTTCTCTGTGTCCAGCTGTGAGCCCTCACATGGATCCCCGGGACAAACTAATTTCCATGGTCTCTCCCCTCACAAAATCCATCCTGGTGTGTGCCAGGAAGTTTTGCTGGGATGTGGCTTTGCTGGGGCTGTATTTGTGCTTCATGGTGAGAGTCACCTGCTCAAATCACCTGGCATCATTTAAACTGCGTGGAGGCACCTGCAGCCTTCCCATGGTGGATTGAGGAAAATCAGCAGTAAAAGGGCTTGGACTGTTCTTGTGGCAAATGTCAGATGAGCTTCACCCAGAAGCAGTTTTTCTCCTCCTTTAGGCTTCCAGGCAGCTCAGGGGAAGGTGTCCCCATTACTAATGTCTTGGTTTGGGCAGGGGGCCCTGATGTTCAGGATAAGCAAAGCCTCTTCCTTCGCTGCTGCTGCTCTGAGGGGAACAAAATGTGCTGTGGAGGCAAAGGGGAGCAGCTGGTCCCAAACCATGGGGGGCACTTTTGGATGGGCTGGCAAGAGGCTGCCCCCAAAACCAGGGCTGGGGAATCCCAGAGAGGGGGTCTGCCAGCTGTGGTGGTTGGAAAGGGCTGGGGGACCCAGAAAAATTGTAGCCAGTGACGTGTCATTCCTGACACAGGGGCTGGAGGGGCTGGCAGGGGGTGCTGCTGGATGTTTCTGCCCTCCAAGGAAACTCCTGAACCAGGTCAAGCCCTCCTCCTGATGGAGGGGAAAAAAACAGGCTCTGGAGAGAAACAGCCCGTGTCCTTTTAAGGCAATCCAAAGGCTGGGACTGGAAGAACCAGGCTGGGAGGGATTTGGCACAGTGGGAAGCCCAGCCTGCGGGGCCTTTGGGAAAGAGACTTCCCAGCTGCTGTGATCACACCCCAAACACGGCTCCCAGGAGCCAGCACAGCCTCTGCAGCCCCTGCTCCCGGCACCCTCCACTTCTCTGTCTGTCTGTCCTGCACTGAGACCCTCTTGGCATCTGGGAGCTGTGGCCGGGGTAAAGTGGGGTCAGCAAGTCAGCTCTGACCCCTGTCCTGACCCCTGCCCTGGTAACCAGGCTGGGCTCAGTTTCCCTTTTCCTGACAAAATCCTCTCACACAGGGAAGATCTCAACTTCCCCATGACGTGGGAGGTGCAGGGATCTTGCTGTGCCTGTGAGCCTTTCATGCTCCCCCATCTCTGTGTGATGTTTGTACAACCCCCAGTCCTGCTGGGTTTAGCAGCCACCTCCCCAGCTGGGAGAGCCACTGCGATTGGAGGCCCAGGGATGGGGCTTCAGCTGCCCGAGGTGACCCAGGGGCTTGGGTCTGCTGCAGGGGGGCTCCAAGGCTCCCGGTGTGCCCTGGCAGACCCAGGTCCCTTCCTCATCTCCACACAGCTGAGCTGAGGGAGGTGATGAGATCCTACACACGTGGTGGGCTGGCAAATCTTGTACTCTGAAAATGGGGCTTGGTTTTGGGGACCTTTTCCTGCTGCTTTAGCTGTTCAGGGGTCAGGAAGCACATGGCGACTTCTGCTGCCTGTCCCCAGGTGGGAGCAGGATGGGAATTACAGAGGTATTGATGGAAAGAGGCCCCTGGAGACCTCTCAAGCTGCAGCTTGTGCCTATTGACCTTTCTTGTATCATTGGGCCACTCCAAAAAGCGCTTTATTGTCTTTGTAGCAACCCCTGGTTGCTGTTTGATCCTCCTTAGCCACACTCAACCAGCCTGGCTCCCTCAGAATCTCCTTGCAGGACTTTGTTGTGTGAATGTGTTGAGGTTTATGTTGACCTGGTCTTCACAAGTGTCAAGGGCTGGAGCTCTGGGCTGGAGCTCTGCTGCTCATGTAAACAACTCAGTATTTTGGGGTTATCTGCAAGTCTAGGGGCCTCTTGATGGTGTCTCATCAGACACAGTTCAGGAAAGAGAAATAGAAGCATTTATAGCCTGCAGAGGAGTTGGATGGTGGCTTAGGCTGGTGCTCAGGTCTTTGCCCTGCACTGTGTTCTTGACTTCAGATTCTCCAGGCTCCGTGACTCTGCCTGCAGTCCTGGATAGAGGACTATCTATCCCAGACTGAGATACTGGAGTGCAGGGGGTGCCTGGGAAGGGTTGGCCCCGCAAGGCAGGAGCTGATGATGCTGTGGGACACGGTGCCAGAGCCTGGGGTTTGGTGGCGTCAGGGGTCAGCACTGACCGTCCCCTGCCCTGCAGTGGCTGAGATGGAAGAGTTGGTCAGGGAGAAGCTGGGACTGTGTCCAGGGGGGTGACAGCTGTCACTCCAGCACCAAGGCTCAGTCCCTGGCCAAGGCATGGGGTGACAGCAGGGCTGTGACCTGAGGAGGTGCCTGGGTAACTCTGTGAGCGCCGTCTCCCAGCATTGTCCTGCTTCCTCCCTTTTGCTGGCACTGACAGGAGCTGTGAGGTCCCACGGCTCCAAGACAGGGATTTCTGCTGCTCCTGGCAGACAGGGCCCGTGGTCCCTGGGAGGCAGCTGGCACTGCTGAGTGCTGGCTCCCTGAGTTCTGCTGGTTCTGCTCCTTGCCAGCCCTGCAGTCTGTGCACCCTGCAAACACGGCGGGTGCTCTCTGCACGTGTGGATGTGGGAAAGCTGCTGGAGCTCAGTGCCTGCTCCGGCTGCCCCATCCCGGCCCTGCAGAGCCCTGCCCCTGATCCTGACTGTGCTTTCCCCTGCAGGATGCCAAACTGGGGAGGAGGGAAGAAGTGTGGGGTGTGCCAGAAGGCCGTGTACTTCGCTGAGGAGGTGCAGTGTGAAGGCAACAGCTTCCACAAGTCCTGCTTCTTGTGCAGTGAGTACCACCCCTTCCCTGACCCCCTCTCTGCTTCCTGGCCGTGGGCTCCTCAGGGTGTCTCCAGACCCCACAGCGTGGCAGGAACACGGATCATCCCAGGACACAGGGGCTGTCCAAGCTGTCGGGGCTGACCTCAGCCAGCACCCACGCAAAGGCTTAGTCCGTCCCTCCTCCAGGGAAAGGCCAGGCTGGGTCCTCTGGTCGGTGTCCAGATGTTTAGGATTGGAGCATGAGACAGGGCCTGTCCCAGCAGTGGCGGCAGGAGGTGGCACATCCCATGCAGTGCTCGGAGGTGGTGCTGGCTTCAGCCTTCTAAGTGGCTTTGCCACACTAAGTGTGGCTGAGCCTGGGGAACTGGCATGGAATCTCCTCATGTCTGAGGGAGGATGGGAAGGAGATGTGGTCCTATCCTGGCCCTTGTGCTGATGGAAAGCCTCCTGAGAAGTGCTGAAGCATCACCCCCAGCCTGTCTGCAGATCCACCATTGCTGAGGGTGTCTCTGGTGTATGTTTGGACCCAAGTGTCACCTCCAGGGAGGGGCAGCAGAACAGGATCTGGCTGGGAGTGATCCAGTGCCGAGCTCCCTTCCTCTGCCCCCTCTGCAGGATCCTACAAATACTGCTGGGATCCTGCTGCAAGTCCCCAGACAGCCTTCCCTGCCTTTGGGGATCCCAGGGCCGGTGGTGTTACAGTGCTGAGAGCAGCTCCTTAAACCTGGGGCACCCAGAGGGGCTGCAGGACCTTTGAGGCAAAAGATGAGCAGTGTCCTCAGCCTGTGTGGTACCAGATTACTGTCCCCTGTCCCTGGAGACTGCCACGTATCAGAACCAGTGATCCTCCTGTGCCCACAGGAGATGGAGCTTGGAGCAACCTGGTCTAGTGTAAGGTGTCCCTGCCCGTGGCAGGGGGTGGGACAAGATGAGTTTTAAGGTCCCTTCCCACCCGAGCCTCTCTGGAATTCTGTGGACAGGAGCACACACGCTGCCTGTGTCTGCTGATGGCTCCTCGAGACGCTGCCTCTGCCACAGAGCAGCAGAAGTGGCCCTTGCAGCAGGGCCCCACTGAGGTTTAATGTTTCCTCAGCTGGTCCCAGTGCCCTGGTCCCAGTGTCACCATCCCAGCGCAGCAGGGAGCACAGCCGGGATCTTTTCCGTAGGGGCAGCAAGCAGAGCTGGGGTCTGGAAACAGGCACAGTCTGGAACTGATCTCTTCCAGCAGGGAAACACCAGTGTCCTCATGGGATGGTCCCTGCCATGCTCCTGTGCCCACCTGGCCTGGCTGCTGGATACTTCCTGTCCAGCCTGCCTGGGATGCAGCACACACAGCTGGATCCAGGTGGGAGAGAGGGAGAGAGGGAGAGGGAGGCTGAGGCTGTGCCTGTGCTCCGTGCAGCGTGGAGGGTGGCCAGGAGCTCCTACATGTGGGAGTTTCCAGGCTGGAAACTTGCTTTGGCTGGTAGGGCTCAGCAGGGGAGTTGTAGAGAGGCTTTTCCTGGGCAGGAAGGGGGTGGCAGGCTGGGTTCTTATGGCAGCTGCTGTGCAGAAGGAAATCCTGTTTGTTCTGTGGCCTCAGATAAGGAGGGTGGGGAATGTTGCCCTCGCCCCCTGTGCACACAGCTGGTTTGCCAGGGAAAGCTGCTGCCATGGGATGCTGGCACCCAGAGAGCAGGGCGGGCCTCCAGGAGCCACGAAATGAGGCTAAAGGCATTGCTTCTAGGTGGGAACACACGGCCAGAGTGGGGAAGAAGGTCACCCTGTGTGTGTTCATGGAAGCAAGTGCCCAGGGAGCAGTCTGGGGCTCAGGGCTGCTGTCCCTGGCTTTGCAGGCACTCCTTATGCCACTCCACACGTACCCAGCAGCTCTGCCTGTCCTGGCTGTGGCTCCCCAGCTCAGGCTGTGGCTCGTGTGCCAGCCCACCCTGCTGCCCACTGTCCCCAGTCCGTGCCAGGCTGTGGGTGGTGCTCCTGAGCTCCTGCATTCCCAGCCTGTTCCCCAGTGCTGCATTTGGGCCCCATCAAGGAACTTGAAACCATTATCTTTAGGGGAGAATAACAAATACTTCAACCAGATCTGCCAAAAACATCATCTAAAAGGAGCCAAGCCTACCACAGTGCATTAGAGCTCAGGGAGCAAGTTGGTGATTGACTCCTGGCCCTGATCCAGCTGCCTGGATAGTGCAGCAGGAACGAGCTGGAATGAGCCCCTTGGCCTTGGAAAGCAGAGGCAGCTCTTGTCTAATTGTTTTGCGGAGCCGCTCAGCTGCTCTTAGAAAAACAAAGGGTCCTTAACTCGGTGAGTGCAGTGCACTGGAATTCCTGCAATGCACAAACCCGGGGGCTGGGTAAAACACTTTTCTGTTGCCTCTCAAAGCTCTTCGAGTACAGATGAGGGACTGTGAAAGCTTGGGCTGGAGCTCCAAATCCATCCAGATGCCACTGAGATCATTCACTGCCACCCCGGGACAAAGCTCACAACAAAGCCCTTTGAAATGCCAGTGAAAGTGCCCAAATTCCCCTCCTGAGGGTCTGCCTGAGCAGTGTCACTCCAGGGCAATGCAGAGACCCCCACAGCAGCCCAGGAGCTTGGCAGCTTTGGAACCAGTTACCAGCTCCGGTCTCTCCCAGCTGGGATCCGTTCTCCATCCCCAGCTCCCGCTGCGGTGGCAGCGTGTAGCCAGGAGAGGACCCTGCCAGATCCTCCTTAGATGGCAGGAGATGCTTCCCTTTCCTCTCCTTGTCCCAGCAGAGGCACACAGGGTTCTCCCGGCCGTATTTAGTCATGGAAGGACTGCCTCTGCCCCTGCTCAGTTTGTGCTGCTCCGAGGGGAGAGCTCTGCTCTGTTTGCATTCCTGTGATATTGGGAACGGCCAAGAAACTGCTCTGCTGGCCAAGAAGCTGCTGGAAGCCTCGACATTTAAGGCGTGGAAAGCAAGGTGGGGGAAGCTGTGTGGCAGCTGCAGCCGGATCTGTTTGGGGCTGGCTGCCAGCGCTGCAGGCTCTGCCCTGGGAGCTGGGATCCTGCACGGGGCACGTGAACACTGCACATCACCTGGAGTTTGGGTGCTGGTGGCCTCCTGCTCCTGCTGGCTGGGCAGAGTGTCCCAGGAAGGGCTGGGAAGGGACGTGGCAGCTGTGAGCAGAGCGGGGACAGGAGCTGGTACTTCCAGGACCTTAAGGGGGTTTATAAAAGAGAAGTAGAGTGACTTTTTACACAGGCAGATAATGACAGGGCAAGGGGGGATGGTTTTAAGCAGAAAGAGGAGCAATCTATATTAGATATAAGGGAGAAAGTTAGATTAGATATAAGGAAGTAATTATTTACTCTGAGGGTGGTGGGGCATTGCTTCCCAGAGAAGCTGTGGCTGCTCCATCCTTGGAAGTGTTCAATACCAGGTTGGACAGGGCTTGGAGCAACCTGGGGCAGTGGAAAGTGTCCATGGCAGAGGGTTGGAATTGGGTAATCTGAACTGAAGGTCCCTTCCAACCCAAACCAGTCTGTGATTCTATGGAAACCTAAAAATCAGGAGAAGGCCTGAGCCCAGCACCAAGCTCAAGCTCTGGGTGGGCTCAGCAGGGCCCCCGAGCCTGGCTGCTGTCTCCTCCTGTCCCATCTTACATCCCACGTTGACCCCCAGGGCTCAAACACCCAGCTGAGTTAGTGTTCCTCCCCTGAGACCCCCCTATGTACACCCCCAGACCAGGGCTGAGGTGTCACTTGAGCCTCCTGAGCTCTGCAGAGGTGACTGTGCCCAATGTGTGAAGCCTTTGCAGGGCCTCAGGTGTGGTGATGGCCACAGGGCTGCTCTTGGTCCATCCAAACACCAGGAAAACCACATTTGCTCACATTTCTTTGCCCCAAGTGCTTCCTGCTGTGGATTTGCAGTGGACAAGGCGTGGGGCCAGGGCATCCATCCCCGGGCTTGGGAATCCTGCAGTGATTCGTAGGGAAAATTCACCCCCACGGTTTAAGTGCAGCTGCAGGAGAGCAGCACCCAGAGGGTTAACAGAGCTTTCCTTCCCTTGGTATCACCCTCTTGGCTTTGGTGGTTGCTTCCTTTTAAAGCCAGACACTGCTCCTGTTGTGATCCGTATCTGCCCTGGTTTGCATGTGCTCCCCGCAGCTGGATCCTGGCGAGGGTTTCCCTGCTCCTTGAAAGCCGAGCTGAGCTGTCCCTGTGAGGGCTTGTTTTCCCCCGCTAATTAGTGAGCTCTGGCGAAGCAGGCTGATGCCACACCCTGCCCTCTCTTCTAGTGGTCTGTAAGAAGAATTTGGACAGCACCACTGTGGCCGTGCATGGCGAGGAGATCTACTGCAAGTCCTGCTACGGGAAGAAGTACGGCCCCAAGGGCTACGGCTACGGGCAGGGAGCAGGGACCCTGAGCACTGACAAGGGCGAGTCCCTGGGAATCAAATATGAAGAGTGAGTTTGGGTCTTGTTTTTGACACTGGGGCTCTGGCACCTTCTCCCCACACCTGTCCTGTGGTGCTCGGCTGTGCAGCCTGTGCTGAGCTCTCAGCACTGTCCGTGGGCTGCCCGGCCCCTCTGCCCCTCCAGGGAATCCCACTGAACCCTGTTTGGCGGGTGGGATGGGATGGGATGGGACATGTCCCCATTGCCTGAGCACGCTGCCCACCCCCTCCCAGCACATAGCCCTCAGGCTGAACTTTCCACGGGGCTCAACACATTGTTCCTAAAGTTCCCTCCTAAACTGGGCTGGGATTTGGGATCCTGTAGTTCTTCCCTGCTCCATCTTGCCTGTGCCCCCCTGATCGTGAGCTCCCTGCCACCCACAGGGGCCAGCCCCACCGACCCCCCAACCCCAACGCAGCCAGGATGGCCCAGAAGGTGGGAGGAGCTGACGGGTGCCCCCGCTGTGGCCAGGCCGTGTACGCGGCCGAGAAGGTCATCGGAGCTGGGAAGGTAAGAGGGGATGGCGGGGAGGGGGCACAGGGTGCTGCACGGCAGGGACACCTTCGGAGAGGGTCTGGGCCTGCCCCTCAGGCTGGGCTGCCAGAGCCTTAGCCAGGGCTGGGCTTGGGTCCAATGCCACATTCACCTGGAAGCCTGGCACCAAAAGGAGATCTTGGCCTGTCTGGAAGCCAGGTTGTCCAGGCTGCAGTGCTCTCACAGACTTGTAGATGGGGGAGAAATACATTTTATATTAAATATTCACAGCCCTGCTCAGCAGAGGACACAGTGGACATCCTGCTGTGACATGTGCCGTGGCCAGTGTCACCGTTAACTGAAAAGTGCATCCTTCTCCCCTCTGTGCCACAGGCCGGGATGCTGCAGCCGGGATTTGGGGCAGGCAGTGAATTCCAGTGGTCAGCACTGCCCACGGGCCGGGCAGGGTGTTGGAGCTGTGGGCATGGGTTTGGTGAATGTTCCTGGGGCTGTTCTGGTGGTGGCTGGGTCAGCTCAGGGTTCGGTGTGAAGGTCACTGTGACAGTCCTGGCACTTCCTGTGCCGAGGTCATCCCTTCACCAGGGTTCTTTGCACCCCGAGCTGTGACCTGGTCCCAGCCCAGCTCCTCTGCAAGGCCTGGGGACACCTTCTGCCCTGCCAGCCCTGGGGCCCCGGGTGAGGTCCCTGCCTGGAGCTGCCCTCCCCATGAGGTCAGGCACATGCAGAGCTTGTCAGGGACACCAGGCCAGGCTGCTTGGCTTTGTGCCATGGGGACGGGGTGGCCATGCTGGGACAGCCTCACCTGACCAGTGACGAGGGGTCACTCCCTGACCTGGCTGGGCTCTGTCCTCCTGGGGCTTTGTGCTTGTCCTGCATCCCCAGAGTGAGGAGAGGAGTCAACAGAAAGGGCCCCTCTGCATCGTCACTCCCCAGCTGGCTTGTGATGGACACGTTGAGGGTCAGCCCAGGGTCAGAAGCTGAATTTACCCTTAAAACCATGATCTGGGCTTCCTGGTCAGCTTCTGGCTCCAGTGTTTACAGGGAACCAAAGTTGGTGAAGCAATTACATTAAAGTAGACACAGAGAGGATTCCAGAGCGTGTATTTCATGTGCTAATGTTTGCTGGATGACTCCATCCAATACCTCCTCCTCCAGCCCCCGAATTTCGCATTTTCTTCCAAAAAAGGTTTCATGTTTTCCCAAGTGTTTATTTAAATTCCTCCGTGAGCAGCTCTGGCTACTCAAGGCCTGCCTGAAGGCTGTGAGCTCATTTATCTCCAGGGGACTGCTGGAACCGTGGGGGGTTATTTTTAAACACTGGCTGGTTTTGGCATTCTTCCTCTCTGTTTGCTGCCTTCCTTGGAGCTGTGGTTGTGTGGGGCAGTTGTCCCATCCCTGCTGCCACCCCAGCCTAACACCCAGCAGCCGTGGGGCTCAGCTGGACAATGGGGGGCATTTACCTGGCTGGTTAAGAGAGGACAGGGTGGGGATTGCTCCTTACAAATCATTGTAGAAATTACTGCACAAATGACTTCTGTGAGTGCAGGCAAACGGTCTCCAAAACCAGATCAGCACAGGAGCAGTGACCACACCTGGTGTTTCCTCTCTGTATCTTCCCTGTGGGGCTAGGAGGTCAGTGCTTTCCAGGGAAAAGCTTTTATCCTGTTCAGAGCTCTTTGCCAGCCCCTTTGGATCAGAAAGGGAGCAGGGAGCCTGGCTGGTACCAGAGCCTGGCTGCCCTGTCCCTGGGGTCTGACTGGGCTCTGCTCCTGTCCTGCAGTCCTGGCACAAGTCCTGCTTCCGCTGTGCCAAGTGTGGCAAAAGCCTGGAGTCCACCACCCTGGCAGACAAAGATGGGGAGATCTACTGCAAAGGTGAGCCCCACCTTCCCTGCTGGCTTGTCCTGGGCTCTGAGGGGAGGGGGTGAAGACCCCTGTGCAG
>QWTY01010260.1:0-23298 GCA_008033365.1 Pseudorectes ferrugineus | reverse complement strand
CTTTTCTAATTAACATCTTTATTGCCGAGGGGCTCGCAGTGGAAATAGCTCTCTCAGTGCAGCGCACTTCTGGTACTGCCTTCTAGGTAGATTCTGCAGCAAGCAGTTCACATCCTCTGTCTTCAAACACACTCATAAACTTAGTATTACACAGGCATGCCAGGCTACATATTCTTTTCCAGTTTTCACTGCTTTTAATGTATTTATCAAATTTAAGGTATAGCTAAACTTTACATGCAAAATTATTTCTGTAGGAGTGTATATTATAGAGATACCTGGATGTTTACTTGTATCTTTGGACTTTTATCTGCATAGAATAAATGTTCTTGTATACTACTAGCCATGTTTTGTGCCACAGATTCAATTTTTCCTGAACTCAGTCCCAAAACTTGTACCCCAATACTGATGCTCATTTTTATGGCTATTTTTTTAAAATTTATTTTAAAAGATGTATGTCTCACCACTATAAATCTCCTTTTTCTAACAGCAAAACTGCTTCTGGCTGCCTTCCCCAGCGACATTCTTCAGCTGCACACTTTTCACCTTTGATCTCCTCAGTTTGCTTTGCAGTATTTAGCATACGTATTCTTAAACACCTGCTTTTCATTTTTCATTTTATGATACTTCCATGGTCACTGGCAGCTTGCTGGGTTCGTGGCTCTGGAGCATGCTTCTAACGTGAACTGTGGCTGGTGCTTCTCTCTGGGACTGTGCAGATGAATGATGGCTGACCCACATTTTATCAACTACATGTCATC
Organism: Pseudorectes ferrugineus; assembly: GCA_008033365.1. Lineage (NCBI taxonomy): Eukaryota > Metazoa > Chordata > Aves > Passeriformes > Pseudorectes > Pseudorectes ferrugineus. The sequence continues at coordinate 22,540 of QWTY01010260.1, read as the reverse complement.
ACCATTACTGAAATGTCCTCTGATCTGTATCTTTAATGCTCTGGATATTCTAGTGGTATTCTAGGATGTTCAAGTCTCCTCCACTAACATACATACTTTTATTTCATTTTTACCTCTCCTCAGCAAAACCTGTCATTTTATAATCAGTTTCAGCTGGTTGATTCACTCACACCAAGGGACTCAGTAGGTCCTCAGCTTTCCTAAGATTTCTTTGCTCAACAGAGAACTTCTCTCTCTGAAACCATATACTTCAAATTGCTCCAACTGTCTATCCACATTTCTTCTGTCAGCTTCAGAACTTTTGCCTTACAGACATCTATAAATCTTCTCATCTCTCTGTACAAAAGAATATGAGAAACAGGATCTTCCTCATTCTTTGCCTGTAGTCCAACAAAAAAAAAAAATATTACATCAACCAAACCTGTGCATTATATGAAGCTTTCTTCTTTCCAAAGGTCTACACTTCTTGCCTTTCTCTGTGTGAGGAACATAAAATTTTCTCCAGTTTCTGTCTGTGAGCTTTGTTTAGATTACTGCCATAAAGACTGGTACATGGCTCACAGTCCGCAAGTCCTGCTCACACACTGAATACTCTGAACTAAACAGAGTTGCTTAAGTTAATTAACTTTTCAGATAGCTTCTGTACCCTACCCACTGAAGCTTGGCACAATAAACACATGAAGAATGAATATCACCATCTTAAGATCATTACACTAGTGTTTTAACTACACATGGTGAAAATGGCTCATGAAAGAGCCTTAAACTCTGCTGCAAAAGTTCCTCACCAGAAATCTTCACAGATGTGTGCTGACAGCAGAATACGGGTGGGACTCTGGCAGGTCACGTATGACTGGTGCATTGTCCAGGGTATTGCCTCTCTCTACTCTGAGCTTCTCCACTATGAACTTTTTTATGTTGTAATCCTCTCTCCTCCCAGATATTAGCTGTTTCTTCTCACCTATTTCCACTCTCCATTCTTTCAGTACCATTCACAATTCCTAGTCAGATGTAGTTCCTGCCAAGCTTTCTGCCACTGCAGTTCGAATCTCTTTCCCAGGCCTTCAGTTTCTCCCCTAACTCTCTCATTTTCCTGGCTTCATGACTCCAGTGTATTTAGTGGGGAAATGGGGAGATAATTCTGTCTCTCCCAAAGCATCTTCCTCCTAATGTTTTGATGTTTTGCAAGTTCCTACCCTGGCTAGCCTCTAAATGGAAATGTCAGTGGTGTTCAGGTATCAGTTTCTCCCTCAGCATCTAATGTGTTGTACAAGCTTGTCCTTCTCAAATGACTCCTGCCCCAAACTCCACACTCCACTGGTCCTCAGTACTTACTCCTAATTCCAGTATACCTCTTCCATGTGTGAAACCATTTCCATTTTTCTACACTGTTTATACCTCTTCCCGCTCTTCTTTTGTACTTTAGGTGTGTTCTATCTGCTCTCTCTCAGGCAGCACAAACTGGCTTACGCTACCCCAAAACTGCGACTGCAGACGAAAGCTCTAGAAGATCTGGGCTGTACATGTGTGGGTGTGTTCTTACACAAATGTAGAAGGTTCAGTCTTGACTCAGAAGCCATCTACTGCCAAGTCCATTTTCCACCGCATGGTAGCACAAGAACTTGTCAGGCAAAAAGAGCGACCAGAACTTGCGAACGTAAGCAAAACAATATATCACGCACTGGAGGAGACCTTCCAAGATCGTGAAAATTATCTGGCTAAAACTTTCCAAATAAGTCCAACAGACTGAAGATAGAGACACTGCTTTTTTTTTTTTTTTAAAGTAAGCATGCACTGTGAATAGGGCTGTTTTCTCTCCCAATATCTCCTCCAGTCTGTTGCATCCTTGTCCATCCAAACCATGCCCACTGTTGAGTTCAAGACACTTATTATATTACAGTGACATTTCAAAAATTAAAATAATATTTTAATATAAACATTTTTATACATAACTGAAATTTTGATCACTTGCAAAAGTATTCTTATAATGATAGTAAAATCCAGATTTTATTTTTAAAATCCTGTAATTAATTGATATGTCTAATTTTCACTTAAAAAAATTTTGAACATTTTCAACAGTAAAATCAGTTCTGAAATGCAATTTCTTAAATTATACACTGAAGTAATTGGCATAACTAACTATCTTTAAATATTAAACCCATGTGATTTCTCCACATGGATTTACACATCAGTTGAAAAAACCATAATTCATCACTTCAAGAAACCTCTCATCAAACATGTTCTTTGATCTGGTATGTTATATGTCTGTAACATTTGATGATCCCCATCATAGTAAATAATATACTGACCCTATGTTGCAAGTTATTTACATAAGTAGATAAATTATAGGCTTTGAGACTAATAAAGCACTGTACCAGTATTTTGCAAGGGGATGGAGATACCTTCAGTTAATATTTGAGGTTTCTCAGGATCCTTTCTGCTACAGTTCATACATACCTCCTTCTGGCTTAATCACACTCATTTCTCATGCACTGTAGGCCATTAAGCCCCACTTCTTTTCCTCTTATTAAAGGGGAGGCTGCTAGTTTAAAATACAAAGATTTGCGTAATTTCTGTCACTGTGCAGACAACTCAAACAGTTACAGCAGTGACAAAATGCTGGAGTGGGCTTGGATTATTATTCTGCATGTAAATCTGAACAGCAGATGAAAAAGAAATGATAAATTTATTTGGTGACTACCTACTGGTTTCTCCAGTGATGACCTCTGATTACATCAGGCATTTCATGGGATAAACACTTTTCTTCCAAAACACTGCAGATCGGATTGCCAATAAAGTCAGCAGGCATTTAAACACTTATAAATCTACACGTACTTTTTTTCTTTTCAGTGCTGAGATTACTCCAGTCTTTAGGAAGCATACACTATCAAATACCCTGAGACAATAAAAACAAAAAATGCAAGAAAAAACAGCTGACAAGAAAATACTGCGTCCGCTTTATCTGTGAGAACATATGGTAACAATGATTATTATTACTTGATCCTGTTTCAACCCAAAATGTACTTGGCAACATTTGAACACAGAAGAAAACATTGTATTGTAACACAAAACAGCTCGAAGGCTTAAAATAGTCAGGCCCTTCAGCAGTCTATAGTAGTGGAAATGGTCCCCAGAACATTAAAGGAAGTCTCCACTCACACAATTCATTCTCCATCACCGAGTTTTAATCAAGACCAGGGCTTAAAAGACTTGCTAAACTCCAAGCACTACAACTCTGCACAGTCAGGAGCCCGTGATCAGCTGCCTATGGGTTACTCTTTCAGTTTCTCAATGTTCTCAAACACTCTGAAGCAAAGCCAAAGATTTGCCAGAGATTCTCTAAGCTCGTTTGACTAAACTGCCCTTTGAAATGTAAATGGAATTTTCCCTGCTGCAATATAGGTAAACGGAGGACAGAGCTGTCTATGTTAATTAGGCATTTTGTAGCATAACTTCCCAGCTCATGTCTACCACTAAATGCTCAGGTGTATATAGCATTCAAACCACCTCTTTCTTCTGAGTTTTCCCTTTCCTCCAAAACATTTCATTCTTTAAATTTTGTGCTATTTGATGCAATTTCTGCATCCAATACCCTTCAGTCCTAATAGTGTTTCCACTCCTGCAGCAACAGCACAGCGGAGGATAACAGCAGTAAACCTACTGTTCCCCTTCTGTATTGTTTTGGAGACAGAAGAAAATGAAGATCCCATTAGGAGCTGGATTGACTGGTGAGAACAGAAGGAGTTCTTATCAAGAGGGATCCAACTTTTAGCCATATGAGGACACTCATCAGTCTTAGGCACCTTTTTTTACCAAATCCAAGAAAATTCAGAAAGTTTCTCTAAGCAATCTAAGGAGGGCAGGTGTGAGCATCCTCCCTCTCTCATCCTTCAATATTCAAGGCTGGATGAGATTGCACACAGCGTGTTTAAGAGTATGAAATGCTCACCCTGTTTCAGGGGGCTAGTACAGTCTGAAGAGAGACTATCACAACAATGTGAACATCATCTAACATCTTTTGGTGTTCATTTTACTCCAATGCATGCTGATAGCCCATAACGTAAAGAGAGCTGTAACTTTATGGGACAGCATTCATACCCCTTCCATGAGGAATCATACTTATCCATTAAGAGATGCATACCATCTGCTTGTTAGCTGGCATAAGGCAAATCACACCACCATTTTTCAACAATGAAAAGGGAGTGCAATGCAAGAGAAGGGCCTAGTGATGAAGCACCTGCACAGTACAGGTAACTAAGACTACAGAACACAGGCTACAGACTAAGGCTACAGGTCACTAAGATTATGTGAATAGAGACAGCTGTCAAGAAATAAAGTTGGAAAAAATCACATGGTGATAGGTCTGCTCAGAAGAATGTAGCTTGTGCAAGGTAAAGTGAGACATAAAGAGATTCTGTACTGAAGGAAGTATGAAACATCACCAGTTTGGCACTGAACCATAGTGGGGGTAAATTTAAACAGAAAAATAATTTTTAGGGCTCACATTGCTTCTTCACAGATCACAAGCCATATCCAGCTTGGCCTTGAATACTTCCAAGTATGCAGCATCCACAGCTTCTCTGGGCAGCCTGTTCTAGTGTCTCACCACCCTCATCATAAAGTTTTTTTTCCTGTTATACAATCTAAACATGCCCTCTTTCAGTTTAAAGCCATTCCCTTTTGTCGCATCACTACACGCCCTTGTAAAATGTCACTCTCCAGCCCTCTTGTTGACCTGTTTAAGATACTGGAGGGCTGCTATAAGGTCTCCCTGGAGCTTTCTCTTTTCCAGGCTGAACAGCCCCAACTCTCTCAGTCTGTCTTCATAGCAGAGGTGTTCCAGCCCTCTGATCAACTTCACATCCCTCCTCTAGAACTGCTCCAACAGGTCCACATCCTTCTTATGCTGGTGGTCTGAGACCTGGGTGCAGCACTGCAGATGGGGTCTCACAAGAGCAGAATAGAGTGGGAGAATCACCTCCCTTGAGCTGCTGGTCACGCTGCTTTCTGTGCAGCCCAGGACACATCTGGCTTTCTGGGCTGCACATGCACATCGCCAGCTCATGTTGAGCTTTTCTCCAACCTGGTATTCTATGATTCACTTAAATCATGATAGCTAGATTTGCTACAGATAACTGCTCTGGCACACAAAACTTGTAGGGAAGATCAAGATACAAACAAAATACAACTGCAGAGCTACCCGTGATTTTTCCGATTGCTGGTATCATCTGGAGAGAATCAAGACTTAAAATGGAGTCATCCATCTGCATACATCATAGCTTAGATGCTACAGTCACTTGAGCTTTCTGATGTTAGAGTGTGCCTCAGTGCTGCCTGAGAGAAACAGAAGTGGCTAATTCACTCCATGAATTTATTTGGTCTTTGGTTACCTTTCTCTCTCTTTCATCGAGCTCTAAACAGTGCCATGAATTACAGCAGTTTTTGTTATGGGAGTACTGAAAAGTAAGTAAATATTTCATTATTAAAAAACCACAAGCAGAAAATGTAGTTGACCTTTGAAGGGACACTGTGCCAAATGTGGAGTCTCATTCCAGTCACTAATAAAAGGTAAAATAAAAGTTTAGTTTGTTTTTCTTTTAAAAGTATACCTCGGCACAGTCTTAATCATGAAGCTTTGAAATTTCTGTAATGGCAATACTGCATTTCAAGAGGCATTTAATACATTTAAAAGAAGGATTTTTAATTGTCAGCTTAATTCTGAGAAGACAGTTCTGAAGACAAGGCACACTTCATCTTGACTCAAGCAACCTCCATATAGGTCTGTAAACTCACTTGGCATTGCCTGCAGACTGTTCAATTTCTAGAAGAAATAACCAGAATAAAAATATTTTTTTCTAATTGTTGAGGGGCAGTTAAGCGCTTTGTAGAGCACCCAGGAAGAGAAAGGCACTTCAAACACCTCCTTTTGAATAATAACAATTTTATAATCCCTGCTTTATCCCAAAGTAATGAGGACATCACAAAATAAATATATCAAAGCCACCAACAAGTTTACATCCTATCTTAATACTCCTTAAAAGTACAAACCACTGGAGCTATCTTGAATAAAATACCAGAGATTTAAAAATACTGCAGAATTTATCAAATGTATTATTCATCTATCTCTTGGTAATAGTTAACATTATTCATCAAAAACCACAGGCAAACTGATTTCGTTCTTATATACACTGCTGGCTATGACCAAGCAAGAAATTATTTGCTAAACAGTGTCACATAAAACTGCAATACTGAAATGTGACATAATAAACAGAAATGCATGCTTATTTCAAAAAAAACCACTCCTAAGTGTGTGGTGAGAACAGCCATTTCTGCCAAATCTATGTCAGGTGTTCTATATCATAAATGACAAAAAAGCCAGGGTCCAGATGTCACTGCATGTTACCTTTCCTGAACCCCACATGGTTACTGTGGGAAAAGGAGTATGGCCATCATGTTGAGGTGCAGTAGATGAGATGCACTTACATGAACTGCATTTTTCAGTTGGTTTAGTGTACAACATCTACAGGTAAGAAAATGAGTACTGCACCATCAGTCCATCTCCTGGACCCAGGAGTCTTCCTCCCCACTGGTTCCCTCGGTCTCTGGTACACAGGTTAATCTGATCCTTGTAGATAGCCACCTTTCAGGACTACACTTCACTAACTTGCTAAAATCAGTTCTAGTTCTCCTGTCTACCATACGATCCTAATTCAAAAGGCATTTTGGGAACCATGGAAAAACACAAGGCAGCACATCTCTGATGTGCTTTATATCTACTCTTGTTCTCAGTGCTACTCCCTATCAACTATGACCAATGACTCCACTTTCTTATGGCTGAACACCCAAATTTCTTGTACTTCCTTGGTTTGGTGGTAAATCTTTGCATATATCCATACAAAGCAATACAAACAGTCAAAAGGAGCTCACTGCCAGAGGGCAACTACCACCCCCACGTCCTTCCCACTCTCCTTAACTGGGAGTCACCTCAAAAGCATGGAGCCAACTGAACAGCTCACAGGCTCTCTGGTGCGGTGAGACCATAGCCTTGGTTTGTTCAGAAGATGGCCTGAAGGATTCCTGTGGTATCTATGGATACCACCTTGTTTAAAAAGGTGTCCAGCTGAAACATGGCTGTAACTACACTTAGCAGGAAACACGGATTTTCCAGCTGTAACTTCCAGGTGACTATCAAGCCCAACGTTGCTAGCAGTGCTCCTTCTTAACTGACGTATGGCCAATTATCCCTGCCATTGCTATCCTGTGTTAGGTAGTTCTTCATGTGAGCAATTCAGTGTGTCTCTTCATTTAAGTTACTAAGTAATTCACTCCATTGAAGTGACTAAAAGCAATGTCAAATGCAAAGTGGGTAGAAGAGCAAAAAACAATATAAAACAATATGTAATTATGTGCTGTTCTATGGAAGGCCAATGCTAGTAAATATGGAGATTAATACTGAAGAAAATAAGATCAGAGGGAAAATAACATACAACCTTAAGGTATTGGTCATTCATTTCTGGGTACATTTATCAAAGAATAAATTAATATTCAATCCTGTTAAAAGGTGCTCAGTCTACCATTGTTAAGTACAGAATATTCATGTTTCAGACTGAGATCATCATCTGGCGTTCAGCTAGATGTGTTAGATCTCCATGACTATTTACACTGCAAATTTTTCAAGGGAGTGAATTTAACTCTGTGTGTAGTTCTAGGTAGGGACCTGACTGGATGCCACTCTAACACAAACAGTGGTTGAAAGTGCTCAGCACATCACAGGATCGCTCCTGAAAGGCCGAGGTAAGATCTGTGCTGGCATTAAAATGAGTTTCAATATTGATGGCAATGGCAACAGTTAGGACCCAAACATTTATTACCAGAAAAAACCAAAACTGAGTTTACCAGCTTACTAACATGCAGAACCAACTATCACTTTCAAAACTGAATTTCATGGTATTTGCTAGCATAACTTTCAGTCAAGTACAGTTCAATTATTTAGTTGCTTACTTTCCCAAAACTTCTATTTGCATGTATTATTTTTAAAATAAGCATAGAAGAGTATTTTTTTTCCTGTCTACTGATTTTTCAGGAACTTTGAGTCATGATATGCTCTCTCTTCCTCCATTTTCGCTTATACAAAACTAGTAGGAATTACTGGCAGCTATGTTGGTCATGCCAATATTACTATGTAACAGGACTTGCATGTAGCTTCTTATAGGTCCACAGATACAGATTTAAAATTAACTGTCTAGTTTTTAAACATTGTTCCATTTTATCTCAATCTAGAAGAGAGATGAAATAAAAATAATTCAGCAAACCCTCTGTAGAACATTGTTTTCATCTTTAATGAAAATTCTCAACTTTTTTACATGCTTTTCAAAACCATTCAGCTGTAGACATGCAAAGAAAAAGTTTGCTAAACTAGATTCTGTCAGTTTATTAAGCTTATCTTTGTGAACATATTATTAATTAATATTTCAACAAGGTTTTTAGAAAAGATGCTTCTGTTCATTCATCTCCCAACAAAGCTTATGAACTGCAGAGAACTAAACTGTAACATGGCTAATGGTTGCTGACATTTTTATAGTAAGTCAAATATTTAGCAGTTTACTTCTTTGCCACAAACAACATCATCAGAAAACATTACCCCTGTGCTGCCTGAATATCTCGGTTAAAATGTGGTGCATATGCAAACTGCAATACAACTTTTTTATGATTGAGTGATTGAGTCTGATGAAACATAAAACTTGGAGTGTAAGACAAATCTGAACTGCCTACTCCTCTTGAAAGCACAATGCACTTTATTCCATGTAGTTTTTTTAAACAAGTATTAAGACCAATGTGGCTCTTGTCCATGATTCTAAAGGAGTACTATGTAGAGTTGTTTGAAGTGCCATCACCAGAGAAATTTAAACATTACCACTTGAATTTCTAACTAGATGTGGCTGGCACTCACTATAAATGATAATGAAGACCTATTGTGAAACCCAGCCTTTGGAGGGGTTAATTGGGATTTTGCCATTAATCTTAACAGGACCAACATCTACTCAAGATTTATAAGGTTTGCATACTCTAATACATGCCAGTAGGTACAGAAGCACAGTATTTTAATTCATTCAGAACTATTTCATGCCAGCTAGCATATGACAGCTATAGTAAGCATCAGAGTGGTAGCTTAGAAAAAGTTGCCTACTGGCAAAGGTTATCATATGTCTGAAGAAATTAAAATGAAGTATTAGCTCTCCTGTATTTAATTTACCTACTTGACAATTATGCCTAGGATTCTGAGTAGTGATTTAAATTCCCTCTTCAGCTCAACACCACCTGCAATCTGAGGTGTTGGTAGCAAAGAAATGTTATCCTGGTCAGCCCTCATACACACAGCCCTAGAGCAGCATAGGGACCCTTTCACTGACCAAACACAAGGGTTCCCCCCACAATATCATCCTTCAACTACTGAAGAGGAAAAGGAGCAGAAGCAAGACCTTAATTTCATTCAGTGCCTATATAAAAGCAAAGGCATTATAACATGATGTCTTGTTTAATTCATTCTAAACTCCCTCTAATCAGACTACTTAACTCTAAAGTGCACAGCCCTGAGAAGAATATCACACACTGTATTACCCTTAAGAAGTTCAAGCGTTGCCAGTGTATGTAAAAGCTTGGTAGGAAGACATCTGTTAGATATCGACAATATTGACTTCAAGAGGTCTTAGGATACACATCTTTCTATTTACTCTTTTTATGAATGATTTTTTCATTCATCATTTCAGCTACAATTGCCATTCTGTTACTAAAATAAACCAGAAGTTTTTCTCTTTCCTTTGCAAATTGTCAACTACATTAACCTTGTCAAAAAACCCCCACAAGAATGAAATCAATATAGCAATTTAAAGACAAAATTGGCAGCCACTATATTGTACTTGGACACATCCAGTAAATAGCCTCATACATCAATCTACTGTCATCAATGGCAATATTCTGAAACCTATTAATGTTGTTTATTACATTTGCGGTGTGAAACGCCAAAGTAAGTACAGATATCGGTCCAGCAGATGAAAAATAATATCAGACATGACTGAGGAGCACGAACTAGTGACTCAGGTGTCATTTAAACGCCCTGCACCTCCAGCACGGAGAGCGGCTGCTCTCTGTACGATACGGTACCGGCAGCGACCTGCTCGCCAGTGCAGAAACCGCAGTGGAAACTCCGGGGTCCACCGTGTCCCGTCCCCGCGCTGCGCCCCGACCGCCAGCACCGGGCAGCGGGGCCGGCGGTCCCTCGCCCCTTCCCCCGGGGTGCACCGCACACGCCGGCGCAGCGGGTCGGAGCTCCTACAGCCCAGTCCCTCTTTCCCCCCTAATTCTGGATGCACTGCCAGCCAGGGGCTGTGTTCCCCCCGGTACCCCGCTCCCTGCCTGCCCCGCGGGTTCGCTGGACCCCGGCGCCTCTCCCGCCCCGCCTGCCCCGCGGCCGCTGTCCCGGGGGCGGCGGTGGGGAAGGGCAGGCGGCGACGTTGCCGGGACTTACGGTGGCAGCGCTACCGGCGCTGGCGCGGCACCTCTCCCGGCCTCCCGTCACCTCGGGCCACCTCCGCGGCGGCTCCGCGCCCGCACCGGAGCAGCCCGGACGTCCCTTCACTCCTCGGAGGGGCGCATGGCGCTGCGCGCTCCCCGACACCCGCCCGGTGGGTCCCCGCGGCCCGGAGGGGGCGGACAGGCACTAGCCAGGGTCGAGCCCCTCCGGCGGGGCTGCGCCTCGGGAAGCATCTGCCTCCTCTCTCCCGCGACGCGCCCAGCCCCCGCTCCACCCCGGGCGCGGCGGGGCTTCGCGCCGACGTCGGTGCGGGGCGGCCGGAGCCCGCCCGGCGGCGGCGGCAGCGCCTCCCCCGCCCCCGCCTCCCCGCGGCTCCCGGCGCTGCTGCCGGCGGGGCGGCCGTGCCGGAGCCGGCGCTGCGGGGGCGGCAGGGAGCGGGGGCCCTGCGGCGCTCCCGACACAGCGCCTGAGGAACGGGGGTCCCGCTGCGCGGGGACGAGGGACCGGGCGCGTCCCCCACGCCCCTCGTCCCCGTCGGGGAGGCGGGGGCGGCAGCGCGGCCGACCGCGCTTTGTCCCGGCGGTCCCTTCCGTGCGGGGCCGGGAGTTCCCGGTCCGCCGTCGGCCGGGCTCTGTCCGCAGCGAGGGTGCGTCCCCCCGCAGGAGCTCGGACCCTGCGGTGTCAGAGGCCCGGCCGGGGACCTCACATCCTCCTCCTCCTCCTCCTCCTCTTGGAGGAGAAGGCTCTCAGACCCGAGCCAGCGTTGAGGTTCCATCGCGGGCATCTTTCGGAAAGGAAAGCCGGGGGAATGCAGGGCGTGGAGCGTGGGACCCCGGCGATCTGGCACCTGGGCGGGTGGGGCGCTACTCCCGCAGCGGATCGAGGGTTGCAGTGGCCCCTGGCCACCCCGGGGATGCTGTCCCGCGTCCTCCCGTCTGCCCCGTCTCCTCTGATGCTCTTCCAGCTTGCATGAACTATCTACCTACCGTCCACCAAGCTGGGGAGGATGAACAAGGGGCGGCCGCAGCATTCATCGGACGGCAGAGTCATCTAAATTCCCAGTCTGCTCCAGAAGCCATGTAAGCGTTTTAAATTAACTAACTCTAAGAAGAGGCCGAGAAAGACCTGATTCCAAGCACCTCTGGGCACCTCTGGTCTCCTCAGAAAAGCAGATCCCAGCTACACGGGCATACAGGGGCAACTGAGCCAACACCCCCCACCTCGCGGAAGAACGTCGAGTGGTTGTGCATGAAGCAGTGCAGGGAAGAACTTCTCTGCTTTGACTGTTCCAAGCTGCCCAACATTTAAATACGCAGAGAGCCACAGTGAGGGTGGGAGACGGAGCGAACGCACGGTGATTCACCTCAGCACTCCTGACAAACATGTCAGTGCGGATAGCAGGTAGTGGGGTGTCTTCCCAGCAGGTGGAGTCAGGAAGCAAACAAACTTGTTCAAAAGGTACCACCACCCGGCTGAGAACAGCTTTTTTCTTTCGTCTTTCTGTGTGAAGGATGCTGCTGCCATCAAATAAACAAAACTGGCTTTAAAGTCGCCTGGCTTACTTCTGAATGGAAAATTAGCTCATACTGAAGCGGTTCTCAGGTGTTTTTCTTCCACCTGCCACTTTCTCTTACAGACTACAGTCAAATTTTACAGCTTGCCTTTCTCACTGAAACCTGCATGCAAAAGCAGCTGGCTGCCTTTCTGCAGCTCAGGCCATGCTGGGAAGGGTGGGACGGACAGGAGCAACGGAGCTTAGTGCTCAGAAGGAGGTGCTGGGCTTAGCATGCACCAAGGTCCAAGAAAAAGGAACTTCTTGCCACTTTTCCCAGCAGCTGATAAAAGAGTTCCTCTAGATAATACCATCGAAGAAAATTTGTCCTCCTTAATATTGGGGGTGGGGGGGCAACCATAATAAAGTTGAGACACTCAAGGAATATGGATGTAAATTGTTACCCCTTTAGGATTTAAACTTTCACTGTAGGTTTTATCCTTTGCTCTTGTGGAGACAGCAAAGAGAAACAGTAGAAGCTGCTTTTATGAGCTCTCATAGTGCCACAATTGCTTCACTCTTCACAGCATTCTCCAGTAGGAACATGAAGTATGGGGAGGTTCTCATTAGCTGCACTAGGTCTGGCACCATGGAGCAGCACCCCTATGGATTCACTGCAGTCGTGTCCCTCTCATGCTACAGCTGCCCCAAGGTGGGCTTGGGTGAGCCACGGTTCTAAGTGCTTCAGATGTTTGTGAAAGAGGAACTGCTGAGAAGCAAAACCTCATGCTGAAGCCTAGGGAATGCAGGAGAATCCCCCTTCCTGACATTGCAGCATCAAATTGAAAGAGGTAAAACAGAGAGCTAGTTTCTCCCAAGGTCTACTAGGATTTTTTTGTGTGTTATCCAGCTAATACTGTTCATTCTATGATTGGAACGCGTCACATTTTCACTGACTGGTTTTATATTTATTTCAAAACAGATTGCATGTTGCTCTGTTTTCTTAGTGAATAGTATTCATCTGCTTAAGTATAAATCTGTCATCCCATAATCTGGAAATAGCTTTCCTAAGGTTTGGGTGGTTTTTATAAAGTCCCATTTTGTTAACCATTACCTTGCACACAGAAGCAGCACTTTCTCGTTTGTTCTGCTATAAGCAATTCCAGTGTGCCCCATGGGACTGTGAGCATGAGTAGTTACTATTTAGCTTGTATGTGAAATACTGGTCATGCCCATAAATAACAACTGGAAAATTATTATTAACTGTACCTCAATGGTATTATTTCTGCTTATGCTCACGAGTCATTACATCACTGACTTCTGCAGAAAAGAGGCTGAGCTAGTGTTTTATGTTGTGATATTATAGTTTTGCTTTGTATGTGAAAAGTGAAGAAAGTCCAAACCTTCCAAAATTTCAGTGATTTTATTCTGTTATGAGGGAAAACACTTTTCCACATACTATGGAAAGTTGTGCAGTTGTGTAGTTTGTCTCATCTACACCATCTTTTATTCTGTAAATATATTTTGTTTACCTTTAATGGTACTAGAAGTAAGGATGCCACTTGTGAAACAGGTACTGTCCCAATTTTCTTGGTCAGGTGAAGAATTTGAAAGAAAAATTCCCGGCTGGACCTATAAGTTTTCCATTAATTGGGCAGAGATATTTCCACAATCTTTTGCAGATGCCTGCATTGCAAGCTGTTTGGAGACAAGCTATTTCCTGTCATAGTTTGTATATCTTTCCTGCTTTGCATGGTGTACCCTATAAGAATTACCCAGAGCACAGTATTATCAGAGAAGGGTTTGTTCAAGGAAGGGTTGGGAAGTGTGAGTATTGACCCGTCTACAGAAGACTGTGGAGGCATGCTGTGTCCTTTGATAAAAAGATTGTAAATAATGCATTTGAGTGAGGGCTACATTCACAATTTGGATAAAAAGCTGGAATGAGTAAAAGACAGCATTTAAACAAAAAGGGTAATACATTCACCCTAATCCAGTTCAGGGTCTAAAGAATGGGAATTTGCCATTAGCTTTAGCACAAGGTACATCAGTCCCTATAAGGCTTCCATAGGAACATTTCATTCTTTTGCATACAACTTGGTAATCTTCACTCCTGGAAGTGACCTGATAGAAAACTCTGAGAATAGTTACAGAACTATCAGCAGCAATGCAGGCTTCCAAACCCCACTGCTGGAAAACACACCAGCTCTGTGAGAGGGAAATTCATGGAGTGGCTATAGCTGCTGTTCCGACTGTGCATCCCTAATGAGATAATTTTTCTTTTAATTTTCGGAAAAGGAGGTAACTCTGGAATTAGGGATTTGCAGAGTGACAGATAAACATACTTATGAAGCTACTGCCAGTTGCAGAAGTCCATTGCAAACATGAAAGGCAGCATCAGGAGAAGTATAGAAATGCTCAAGTGGCTGGAAGACATATGAACAGTTTAGACTAGGATTATTGGAGGAATAGAACAGTGTTTTATTTCTAATCCCAGAAGCCATCAAGTTATCCAAGAACTGTCTTTTTAAAACAGCTCTTTCTAAAATTGATGATTGTGTTTAATTTTTTGTTAGTTTTGTTTGTAGAAACCTGAAAAACCAAGATTTATGTGTTTATCCAACATCAGATATCTCATTAGAATGATGTACAAATTGTTTTAATGTCACAATAGATTTATTTAAATCAGTTGCTTAATGTACAACAATCTCAGTAAGTTTCTTAATGTACAAAAAAGGCATGGGTAATTTCATTTACCTCCTTGCTTAAATTTCTGTTTTTAATTTATGTTGTGTTATTTAATCTATCCAAGTATTGATTCTTCAGTTCACATTTAAGGACATTCTAAGAGGATCTCCAAAACATTTTGAAGTGAAGGGCAAAAATCCCAACATACGCCTCTAAAAGATAATTTGTTGGGTTTTATTGGGATTTTGGGTTTTTTAAAGAACAACACATTCAGTCAGTAATTCAGAGATAGAAAAGCAAAGAAACAGAAAATGAAAAATACAAGAAAATTACTTGTATTCAAGTTTTCAAAGAATAAACAAAAATGAATAGAGACATTCCAGTTGCTAGTATTTATACCATATTCAATTTTCCCTAGAAGAGACTATTTTAATTTAGCAATACATGTTTTCATTAGTACAGCACTCAGTAATTATCCATCTTGGTAGCAGAAACACAGTGGGCTTTGCTTGCTCTGTGTAGAGGAGGGAAAGGGAAAGCAAACAAGATAATGACAATCTAGGGAATGTTTCCAAAGAGTGGGCATCTGATTCCCTCAGAATGAGCAAGTATTTTCCATCTTCACTTGGAACCCAATACCCCAGGCTTCATTAAGCCAGTGTGTAGCTGTACATGATTCTAGAGAGAACCTCAGCCAAGCATCAAAAAGAAGAGCTCTTCAGGAGAATTAAAGGCACTGACAGTTGCAAGAAATGTCCTCTCTGGTGTACAGTATATAAATAATAAAATATTCTAGATTACACGAAATTTCCCTGGAAACGATTTCAAGAGCTTATGAAATGTCTACAAACCACCAGCAGGTGTTTTTAATAAATCATACGTACTTATAAGGTCCCAACAATGTAAGTTTTACCTTAATTCAAAAATGTAGTTTAATATGAGAAATTTCACATTATTTGGAGTTACAGATAATGTAAGAACCTATTAAAACTCAAGACTCATCTATGGATTTTCATACAGATGAAATTTTCTATCTTTGCAAACTGGCCTGGGGCCTATGTATCGTTAAGGCTTTGCTTAACCCCCTCAGTATATGTTTTAAGTGAAACTAAAGCAGTGCTAAAAGGTCATATTGGTTTTGTGAAAAAAGGTGAATTTTAGTTCAAATCCTTACTCTGCTAGACAGAAATTATTATTTCTGATTAGCATGGTATTTTAAAAAGTCTCATTGCCTGAAAAATATAACTGTAATAGACACATAACTGATTAAATCCCAGCTCTTGACAGTAAATGTAGGCTTAATCATTCTCGTTATCATCATTTGTTTGTCACTCAGTTTGACACGTCTAAAATTAGGTTCTGCCCCTCCAAACAAGTTGGTGTGTAGAAATCTCCTTGTGTTGGGTGTGAAAGTTCTCCCACAGCAACATGATGAGTGACTGACGTAGAGTTCCTTGGGTGCAGAGGTGTTTGCAGGGTGGAGGTGTTAATCGTAGCCTTTACAGGGAGGCACTGCTGTCTCCCATCAATCGAACGCCTGCCAGAGCCTTGGTGAATGTACTGGAGCAGTGAGGGGCCTTACACATACTTGGCCATAATGACATTCCCCGGGAAGCTGGGAAATGTTTCAGCTGCCTTTATGGCTGAGTATCAGTATCACAAAAAAACATTACAGAAGAGATCTAATTGATTTTTCTCCGCTTTTTAAGTAAAGATGAAATCGGCAGAATTCATTTCAAATGGGTAACCACCTTTATGCAATATTTAGAGACAGAGCAGCTGAAGAGGCAAAAGTTCAGATAGTTCTGTCCAGATACATCTGAATTCCCTTATAGTCTTTTCTTCTCCTTGACTCTGAAGTCTGTAAGGAATCTGTGGAGTAGGGACTAATTTTCAGCATTTCATCCAGCATCATAATTATAACCCATGTGAGTCTAGAGGGTTTGATTAGCATGAGAACATCAGCTACTACTTTTATAGTTAACCTTACTGTAAGGAATGGGGAGCATAATTATGAGTAGATTTCTAAATATACAGCACATATTAAAGAAAGTAGGATGAGAATGTTTGCATCTCAAAGGACTTAAATTTAGGTTCTGATGACAAAACAAGTAGGTGATTGCATGCAGTTGGGGACAAACACTAGCCTGGAAAAGGGAGCTAGCAGGAAAGCACTACAGAGACAAAATGCATTATCATTTTGATTCACATAACAAATTCACCTTCTCACTTCCAATGTTATTCTCCTCTCACTTCTCTTCACACATGCACACAAGCACAAGCACATATTTATTCCAGTATGGTTAGTAATTTAATATCTTTGACACTGTTTTTCCTGTAACAGCTGTCCATTTAAATCTCACCAGCCAAACTTCTAATAGAAACTAAATGTAGTTATTGAGGGTCAGATGCTCACAGAGAGCTGCAAATCACAGAACACAAGTCTTGAGGGAAATGTCTGAGGGTAAAACATGTTGCTTACCTTCGTCTGAACCTAATGATTCACTTTGTACAGCAGAGGCACAGATGGCTGTGCATCTGAGGTCTCCCTTAGCTGCATTTTCTTTCCTCCTGATACGTAAGTGAAATCACATGAAGAGGTCCTAGATCAGTCCTGTACTTCTGAAAAAGCACTGTAAGGCTGGTGCTTCTTCAGTCATTTGAAACAGATACAGGGACAGGGATGAGAGGTGTCAGGCTCTAGAGAGTCCAGACATTTAAATGTAACAAGATCTCCCAGAGGAACCTCGTTTTGTCTGCCACTTTTTTTTGTATTTCTATTCTTGATATATTTTATGGCTTTGAGGTACAAGCCTCTCCTTAGCTCTTCTTATCATCATGAAGTCTTTGGAGGTAGTCATGTCTAAAATACTCCTCTGTGTTCTGTTTTTGAACACACTGCTATTTCAAAGGGAAAAAAGACAGGAGATGCAGGAGTTGTCACCTGCATAAGTCCAGACCAGTCATTTTAGTTATTGCTGAGTGTTAAAAAGCAAGGATATTAGAAGTTTTCAATCAGAAGACCGTCAATGCATTTTAATCTTGGCCCATAACATCTTTTCTGTTTGTGTTTTGGACTTTGTCTGTAGAAGAGATTTGGAAAAAGATTTAAGGTTTGTTTCAAATGCCAGTAAGTGAAAAATCTGAAATTTGTACATAAATAACAAATGTCTCAGACAATAAATTGCAACTGGAAAGTAAATCTTCTGTTGTAACTTCCTGTATGATATGGTTTTAGCATTTTTTTGAGCTGAAACCTTTTTTAAACTGTTACTTTTTGGTGCCAGCTCCTAAAAATAAAAATATGGCATAGTTTTCCATACTGTTATGTTCTGAGTTGTGCTTCACCTCACAGGAGTTTAACAAGGTTCTTCTTTTCATATTCAGGCTGATTTTTGTCACTTGCAGTTTTACAGAATGTGAAAATAATTCAGATTCGGGCAGAAAATATACCCAGGGCTCTCACCTCTCTCCACACTACTCAGGCATACACATGTACACAATTACATCTTTATTCTAGCAGTAGTATTGATTCATTTGTTGTCAAGTGTAATCTCCCCCCCTGAACTGTGAACACAAGTTAAATGTTAGCTGGATACTCAAAGAAGGCTGCAAATCACAGAAGAAAATTTGAGAGAGTTGCGCTTAAAATTTCTGGTCCCGGTTTGAGCACATGGTATGAATTCAATAGTTGTAATTTCCATACACTCTTTCTAAAGAGGGTGAATTTTAAGGACATCATTAGAGATGTGGTGGGACCAGTTTGATTGCATGTTAATCTAATGCAAATCCTGATCTTTTGTGACGCTGGCATCATTTTTCTCAATGTAACATCACTGAACTCACTTTGCAAGATGAGTTTTCCTAGTGATTAATGAATTTTATTGAGGCGTGGAACCTGGCTCACCACATGTCTCTACAAGCATGGGTCCTTAGAAGTTGAGTTGGAAACTGAGGATCAGTAACCTTTAATACATAAATAAAGTGTTTGAAACTAATATTACTTCCATATTTATTAAACCATAATGAAAATTGAAACATTTGTGGGTTTCATTTTTTCTAAGAGTGATTCTATTTACTGCAATAGCATTAGATGATGTGTGGTATGAGTCATATATTTCAGATGACACAATTCTTGTTAAAGACCTAGGACATTCATTTAAAGGTGTTTCCAATCCCTTCGAAGGGAAGTCAGGCAGGACATAATTCCCTTCTTCCCAGAGTAACTTCAGTCACACATCACGGTGTCATATATATCATTTAATAACAGCAAGCACATAACATCCAGTGGGCTGAACTTGTTTCTGCAAGATCATTTTACTTTCCAGTATAAAATGTTCATAACATATTGTTTCAGCTGCTCAAGATTTAATAAACCTTTTTCCTGTAAGGTGAAGGACCTTGCTCTTTTTGCTGCTGTTGCTATATGTTGTGATATTTTTTCAGGATGAGGTCGAGAATGCAAAAATATTTGAAAGAGAGGGCCACCGATTTTGTTTATTTGTCTTTTTCTTTTTTGTAGCTATTATGAAGCTGCTAGAGATCTTTGTGCCCAGAGAAAAGCCATTATATCAAGATGAATTTTCTTACTGTAGGATGTATTTAGTTCAGACAATAAAGCAATCCAAATAGTGAAGGTTTGTTTAGTGGAACCATGTCTACAGTTTCTTGGAAAGGATTCTCTGAGTTCACAATGTTCAGGTCAGGAGACTATCTTTTGATTCAGCAACTATTACAAGAAGGATATAGCATCAGCCACCTGAGGCAAAATGAAAAATGTCTAACGGGGATAGCTCAGTGAAAGATGACAGCGATGCTTTCATTGACATCACTGCCAGGTAACCTCTGAAAACACATGGCATTTGCTTGGTGGCCTAAAACTGGGTCCGAGTACCCTACTGAATATTTGCTCAAGAACATAACTCCTGCTGTTCTTTTATATCTGTAGAGAAGAGTAAAGAGAGGCAAGCAGAAATGTTGGGCAGAGTTTTACTCTACTTTTTTGTCTAGGAAACTGATGACAAAATTGGTTGGATTTTTTTTGTGAAACTGAATATATCTTACCAACTTGTTGCTGAGTGTTCTAACTGCATACATGCTTTACTATCTAGTTATCTATGTAACTGAAAGAATGGTTGTAACAGAGATTTATACTGAAGTTGCTAATTTCATAATTTGTGGGGAATATGAGTAGTAGATGAGGAACTGGACAAAACACAACATTGAGAAGGAAGATTGGGGAGAAGAGAAATCTCCTCCTACTCCACTCTCTGAGCAAGAGGCTGATGGAATTTAGTCATTTGAGAGGTATTCTTGCCTAGTAAAAAGTCCCCTAGTACTTGTTTTCTTTTCAGGATTTTGGTGTATATATTTGTGGAGGAGAAAAAAAAAGCACCAAACCAACTAACCAGAAATACCAGCACCAAAATACAAGAAAACCACAGTTCCCAGTGCCTCACCCCACCAACTTTAACAGCATTCAAAGATTTTCCAGACATTTTACAATACAATATTGCTTTAGAATTGTCTGTTCCAAAGTGAGTGAACATTTTTGAAGCTTGATATATAGTGCAGCATAAAAAATCATTTAGTCGAATTAAACCATGGTTCTGTTTTCTTTTTCCTTAAAATGATAGGACTGGGGATTGTATCAGTGATGTTTCTTGTTACTTAATACCAGATCCCCAAATTAGGTTATGCATCCAGTCTCTGCAGTCCCGATTCCCCTGAAGCACATGCCCAGTCTAACGCTGAGTTCACTGGGAACAGAATATGTTCATTAGTCACCATTTTGTTGCTTCATAACTTTGAGATGAAATCAAAACACTTTTTCTGATAATTTCTAAGAGACAGGATAATGTGTGATGCTGCCTTGGCCCCATCATGCAGGAAAGTTCATCTGATGTACCTATTGTGCTAAATACTCACTTCTGGTTTTAGATACACTGATTTCCTCAAGACTCATTTAAACCACGCAAATGGCAAGACAATGCTCTCCATTATAAAAGCACAGTAAGTTATCTGGCAAAAAGGTTTAGAAATTGTCTCAGTCATCTGTATTTTTCTGCAAGATAGTTAAAGGCTGTTTCACACTGAGGAGAGTGAAGATGATGGCTCTCTGTTTATCTTCTCATCTGCTTTGGCTCACCATTCTGAAGGTCCTAACCTGGACATGTTGGAAGGGATGCTGCATCAGTACTGTTCCAGAACCCTAAAAGTCCTTTACTGATTCTACGTTCAGCATTTTTGTGGTAGATTTTGGTATGGTTTTAAAATAAAAGGTTTTTATCTTCCAATTTGGCACTCATAGATTAAAAACCCATCACGTTTCTTTTTTTTTTCCTTAATACATCTTCAGAATCTCTTTGTCATTGTATTTCAATTCTTTTTTATTTAATTGTCTCTATGCACTTTTTCCCCCCCTACTGTCCTTTGGAGCTACTTGAGATAGATAGAAACAGTGGGCTAGCAAAGAGCAAGAGAAGCTCTTGGGAAAGTTAAAAATTAAGTAAAAGAAAATTATTTTTTTATGGCTTAAGTCTTTTTTTTTTTCCCTACATGAAGATGATTTGTGATTCCTGACCCACAGCTACTCTGTGTGTCCTGCTATGGGCAGTTAGTATGGAAACTACCAGGGAGAGCACAGCTAAATCAAGGAGAGCCCAAGAAATGCTTCAGTCAGCCTGTATTTGCCTCTAGAGGTCTCCCAACTCTTCTTACTTTTGAAAGCCCGAATGAATGCACTTGTCACCTCTGCCAGCTGCCTTCAGCATTTGGTCTCTCCCTTTCTGACCATCCCATCATGCCCTGGCCCTCAAAATTAGCTGTGTAGCTTATGTGTTTTGTGGTTCACAAACACAATTCTTTCTTGTTGTTACTTAGCATTATTGCACCCTGTCAACTGACCTCAGTACGGCTCATGCAGAAAGATTTGTTATTGCTGTTTCGAGGACAAATACCGGGTAATGCAGACAGTTTGTGCCATAGTAAAATCTGGTGACTTTAAATGAGCATTTAATTGGTGTACTCCATGAACACATTTCCAAGCAAAGTGTATGCAAAACTGAGTGGTATTAAAATGTCCTTGCAGAACTTGTCAGCAGAAATATGGAATCCCCACAAACATTTGGTAATGGTCTTGCTCTGCTCCTAGCAGCATCTCAGAATGTGTCAGCTGGAAAGGCATCTCTGCCAGGTTTCTTTCTTCCTTGGTGCTGATGGCTGGCTGACTGTCCCAGCTTTTGCAAATGGAATTCAGGAGTTATTTTGTAGGCGTTTCTCATCCTGCTTCATATTGTTGTTTTATTTAGGTGTGACTTCCAAGTGTTTTTGTCTAAATTGCATCAGTAAGAAGACAGATCCACTCCCTGAATCAGTACAGTATAACACTTTCCTGTTAGCATGATCCAGGAGCAGACTGAAGCAGAATGGGGTGGCGTATCATACCACCCATTTCAATGTGAATTTAGACCTATTTTCACCCTCTGTGGGAGAAGAACATGGCTGCATTCAGAATGCCAGCAGGAACTCAGCAGGAGCTGCTGCTCTCAGGCACAAGATAGAGGCAATCAGGTGCTTCCTGCAGGTGCTGTGGAGCTGCTTGGTTTGGATTGCTTCCTCTCACACCAGCAGGATGCTGTTGGTCCTGTCCTGAGAAAAGGAAGTGGGTGCTGGCTCACAGCCAGCAACCTGGCAGCAGCAACTCTCTCTCATGCACCTTGTCCCTGGGAATGAAGGGTTTCTGCTCACTCTCACATTTTAAACACCAAATGTGAAAGATTAAAATGGCCAGCCTAACTTAAACCAAGCAGACTCTGAGGCATCCAGGCAAA
>QWTY01010257.1:13564-49027 GCA_008033365.1 Pseudorectes ferrugineus | reverse complement strand
TTATTTGGCAAATACTTTATTTTCAAAGGTTTATAAGTTAGTCATTAATGCAACATCTAAGGAAATTTAGTATTCATATCTTGAATGTAGTAATAGAATATTTTTCCCAAGAAAAAGGGCAACATGTTCATTAAAGATTTTGAAACCTGCTAAATCATTAAAATTTTATATGTTAAGATGCAAGACTGTGCCATATTACAAAGATAACAGAAAAAAAGAGTTAAACGTGCTTAACTTGCATTTCAAGAAATAATATCAACATGCAGTTACAAAACAAGCATCTAGAATTCATTCTTTTAGCCCCTGACTGGCTCTATGGTTTTCTTACTGCACCAGGGACAGATCCTCAGCAGCTGAGAACTGTCTTATCTCTGACATCAAGAGATCTGTGAAAACTTGTAGTAGTGAGGATATGCTGCTGCTCTGTTCCTACATATTTGCCGTGCTTTTCCTGATGTATTCCACAGTCTCACAGAGAATGGAGAGGAAATGCTAAGCCTTCCAGCTCACTTCAAACTAGCACTCCTGGCAGTATTCTTTTTTTAGAAATGCTTTCTCATTAAATAACCACTATTTATAGCTTCTAGAACTTCAAACTTTTTTTTTTTTTTTTTTTTTTTACTATCACTGAGAAATAATCTGAAATGTTTTATAATTCACACATTTAGTAAAAAGCATTAGTACACCAGTGACTCCTCGGGATGAGTCAGTTGTAAGCACAAGCTGAAACTCTCCACTGGGAATTTTATGTGTAGAATTAAAGGACACCATATAGTTCTAGGAAGAAAATACTGGTTTTGTAGGCCTTAGTTCCAGGTTTCTTTTTTTTCCCCTTTGTTTTTGTGAGTAACCTTGTTTTTACTGCTTTGCTGTGTCCAGATGCTGAAAAACAATTTCATATTTACTGACGCATGACAATGCCTATTAACTTCTGCATAATCTAGATCTGATCACAAAACTGGCTTATCAAACAAGTGAAGATGACTTTTGGGGTATCTATTTAGTCCTTAGTGGCTATTTGCCCGAATCACAGAGCCACAATACCAGACAACTTCTGTCAGGCCCTGCACAGGAGAGGTCCAGATCAAGAATAGCAGGGGTGTTATAGATCAGGACTGAAATGCATTCACAGAGCTCTGCAGGGAAGTTTGTATAGCATCTGCTAGTACCATGTCTGGCATCTTTAACCACTGCTGTAAATTCCTTACTTGAACAAATACAGTAGAAATTCGCTCCAAGCCTCAGAAAACCTCTATCAATCCACCAAAGAGAAGAGAAACTTAAATCCAACTGCCAAGCTGAAGACCTAGATTTCACGTACAAAAGCAGAGAGGCTAACGAAAATGAGGTAAAGAAAGTAATCTGTGTATTGAACATGCTGTCTATAGCTTTTGCACTTGCAGTTTTTCCTCCCAGTAGTGGGTGGGGTTTAATTTAAAAAGCAGAACTAGGAGTGTAAGTGTAAAAAATGCAGATATGTTTTGCATCTCCATTGGTGTTTGCAGAAATAACACTTGCAAATAAAGTTTTAGATTGTTTGCCTAATATATTGTATGTATCTTGGGCTGCTTTTTTTTTTTTCCCCCCCAAATATAGTCCTTATTTTAAAATTCATTGAAAGATGAACTATTTGAGAGGATTGCACAATACTATGAAAAGGAGTCAGATCTTTAGAAAAGAGGTCGAAGTCATACATGAGGAGAGCTGTTAGAGTGTAATATGCATCTTAATTGCTAAAACTACCTTGGAAAAGAAAGAGGTGAAGATAAAAGTGTCTCTGTCTTTCTTCCACCTCTCCTTGTACACTGCACCAGGAGCATTGTGAGCTCTATTTTGTTTTTTTGAACAGTGACCCAATATCCTCCAGAATGAAGGGAACATTGAAGTTTGCAGTAGTGTAATAAAAAAAGTCATTTTACACAACTTTCATGTTTTTATGTGATGTGTTTTTATATCTTCATTTTATATCTCCAGTCAGTCATTGAAAACTGAAGTTCACTTCTGCTGTCTTCTTTATAGAGGGTTTTGATTTCTCACATTTATATGAATGGAGACACATATTTATCTTCCATCTTAGTTAAAGACAGTAGTGCATCTTAGAGGATTTCTTTTCTTTTACATAAAGTGAAGACCTAGGTAACAGATGTGCTAGCAAGGGCAGAATTGAGAACTTGGAGTAGAACAGGCCTAGACAGAATTATTCTGAAAGAGACACCTCAATGTTTATAAACTTCTTCATTCATACATGTAAACTAGTACAATAACTAAGAAATTTTGAAATGCTAGTACCATGTGATGAAAGGTAAGTACAACTAAAACTTAGTGTAAAATATTCCAGTTCTATGGAATGACAAACTCTGATGAGAAAAGAGAACATAGTCCTTGTTAACTTGCAACTTTCCTAGACAGAAAAAGAATGTTTGTATTAGTTTTTGTGTTTGTTATTTTTTTAGAGATGTGTACTTTGCTTTAATTGGAATGATCAGTTCTTTATGCTTAGTGGGGAAGGAGAGGCTTAATATTAATTCCACGCCTCCGAGAAAGTAAGTTCCACTTTCAGGTGCATCTTCAGAGTGCTACTTTGTGGTATGTATGAAAGTAACAGTTATGAATGCTGGGCCTGTGAGAGGCTTGTGCATTTATGAAAACCATTTATAATGGGCCTTGTTAGCTTCTCAGTATAACAAACCTTTTGCTCAGAAAAGATTTAAATATTACGGATAATTGCAGCCCAGGTAGAAGAGGAAAATGGACTGGTGGCATTGAAGACAATGGTCCAAGAGCTGAGGAAATACTCAGAGGTGCAAGATAAAGTGTGAAGTGGCATGGATTTTGAGAATGCTTTGAACTGTTACCAGTAATTCCTGAAATTTACAGACAGGGACATGTAGATCCTTCTATGTTTTTGCTATTCCCTGTGTTTTTCATTATGTTATTGTGAATGATTCTGGGACATTTCAAGTTAGTTTGTGTTAAAAACAGAAGAGAAAATACCGTAGTGGATGATTGCAGTCATTGCAAAAACATGAGTTACTGACCTTTTTGATACATGCTTGCTAAGTATGTTAGCCAGTCTGGCTTTCACACTTAACTTGAAACTGGAAGATTTTTTCCTGGGTATATTTTTCCACTGATGATAAGACATATTTCTAAATGTTTGCCTTTCTTTCTACACCATTTGTGTCTGAAAACAAATAGCAAATATGGTAGTAGATAATGCAAGACACATGCAAAAACTCAGTAAAGTCCCAGATGATACTATAGGTTCCCATTTTTACGAGTGTAAATAAGTTGTTTGTGTAGCTTAAAGGAAAGAACAGTTAGATAGAACTGGGCATAAGAACAAGGAAAAAGAGAAAATACAGACCCTGTGATTGTGGTGTAGAGGTTAAGTGACAGGAAGATCTGATGATGTTGGTAGAATTTCATGAAATACCACTAAAAATTCTAGGCTGCTTTGACAGCTATATAAAGCATAACATGGGAACTTTGTGTGTAACTCTGAATGTGAAGAAGTTCAAAAAAGGAAAAAGAGTAAATGTATGACATTAGGAGTAAAATTCTTACATTACACTTCAGCCTAAGTACCGAAAAAACCCCAACTCAAACCCTGTGAATAACAGACTGGTTTTTTTTCTGCCTTGCATACTGTAGGCATGATTTCTTATTTTTGAGTTTTCTTTCATTTGGAAAGCATTGCACTAATGGTCACTTGGAAAAGCAGAACAAAAACCTTGAACTGATAGGACACTACTTGGTGGTCAACTGGGTAAATAAGGATTTAGATCTTATTTTGAAAATACATATTTACTCTGGATAGTATAGTGGTTGGAGGGGGAAAAAAAAGCCTCATTATGTTCTATCAGCTGTATATGCATTTTAGGCACTTCAAAAAGTGAATGAAATCTTTCTTTTCGGCTAATAAAAAGGTCTCAAATCTAATCGGTGCATACAAAAGAAAATATTGTAGTGCATTCAAGTGGCAGTAAAACATTATTTTCTGCCACCTAGAATAAGACCTCTGGTATTTTAATGTACCATTGATTTATTCACAGTCACTAATCTCAAAAGTCCAGTCCAAAATTTTACAGTTTTAGAGCTATGTTACTATTCGCTTTGAACTTTTTGGTAACCTCTGTGTTGCAACATGAACCTATAAAGTTAATTAACATAGAGGTACTAAGATTTTCAGTATCTTTTGTTGTTTCTTTAAATAAATTAGTTGTAGATAGAAACAGAGTTAGTCTGAATTCAGGTACCATTCATGGGAATAGGGTTGAAATTCTTTCCTCTAAAAAACAGGTTTACCACCTTTGTTGACCTTAATGGTATATAAATCAGTGTCCAAACAGAGTGTACTAGTTTCCCTGAAGTCTTTTCAGGAGTCAAAAAACCCACCAAAAGTTATTTAGGAGTACTGACTTTCCATAATTTTAAACCTTGGAATTGTGTCTCTGAGAATGCAAATTATAAACTGGCCATTGAATTAACCTAAGAGAATAGTTTTTAATCATTAGAAATAGGACTGACAAGGCTTCAGATTCTGGGAAATATAGGGAAATCAAAGCTTTAGTCAGCTTTCTGGTAAAACTTGAGCAATTTATTAATTACCTATCATGCAGCTGCTTGGAATTGCGAAGCACTGATTTCTGTGATGTGGGTTTTCTTCTACTTTTAAGCAAGTAAAATTGCATTACAGGGACAAATTCTAGGCCATTATTGTAATTTGAAAAGACAATCAATTACCTACTCCTTCCATCTGCACCTTTGACTTCTTCACTTTCAAAAAAAATGAACAGTAACGCGGTGTGTCTGTGTGGATGGTGGAATGGTCTCCGCGTTATCCGAAAGCGCCCCTGGCCAGGGGCCACCCTGGTGGTGCCGTTTAGCACACTAGCTGGCAGACTTCTTGCACCTATGCCGGTGGAAGGCACTAAACACACGCTCACACTTTAGCTAAGATAGCTCATGCGTTACCAGAGACAAAGAATCCGGAGGGCACCTCATGTGGGTTTTATTCCGAGCAGGATGAACCACATTACAAGGAAATCCAGTGACGAAGAAAAGGAATGCAACCTCAGGTACAGCCTTATATGGGGTTACAGAACCAATGATCTGAGGGCACAGGGGCGGGACGCAGGCGGGACCAGAGTATGGGAGCTAATGGGGAAATTCTGGGGGAGTGGTGAGGGAGCAAGGACCAATAGGGAAGGGAAGTCCTTCTGGATAAGGTAGAAAGGGGCGGAGTGGTGGGGGACCAGGCTGACCAGGCAGTCACAATGCCTGCTGGGGGAAGGGGGCAAGGCTTCTACTTTCACCATGAGTCAAGGGGCTACCCACCATTGGGCCGTCTCAGAGCTCTCTGGCCCCTCGACCTTTACCGCAACATAACAGAAACATATATTTGCATCTTCAATTTTTAAAAAGTCAATTCCTACACTGGGAGAAAAAATATAAATGTTACGTACATCCTTAGATCAGAATAAGACTTGCAAACTCAGAGTCTTTACCAGCAGAAATCAATGTACAAAAGTCATGAAGAAGAGAAGTCTTGGGTAAGTAGTGTAATTACATAAATATTATCAGTAAAAATTCTGCGATCTGTATGTGTAATGAACCAAAGAAATAAGAGCCTGAAGAGAAAATCTGAAACATGAAGCCTGTGAGTTTAAATGAGGATATGAGACAAGATG
This sequence comes from Pseudorectes ferrugineus, assembly GCA_008033365.1. Taxonomy (NCBI): domain Eukaryota; kingdom Metazoa; phylum Chordata; class Aves; order Passeriformes; genus Pseudorectes; species Pseudorectes ferrugineus. Next base: position 43,334 of record QWTY01010257.1, on the reverse strand, counting down.
GATGGGCGTAGGCTGAAGTTATTTGTGTGTCGTGGTTGTGTCTATGCAAGTGGCTCTGAGTGTGCCATCAATGTTTCCTGGTGCTGGCTCGTGTTCATCCAGACTAATACAGAAGCAGAATGCTTCTTGCCATGAATTTGGCCTGTGCCATCCAAAGCCCTCCCCAATGCCCTCCCTGGGTATGATTTGACAGTTAAAATGCTCTCAATTACTAGAATAGATAAGGCTATGCTGCTTTGGCATGCTCCTTTTGGCGTGGCTCTACAATCATCCCAGCAGGCCTTCTGCCATTCCCCAGGGCCTGCGAGATGCACCTTTGGCATCATGCTATACAAATGTCATTCTTATGAAGGATTGTGATGTAATTTTCGGATTTTTCACAGTTGGAAAGCAAAAAGCAGAGTCGTAGTATTGAGGAGGCTGGGAGATGACCACCTTCTATATAGTCTGCAAGAAACTGAGTGAGAAATGTAGTTCAGGTCTGGCTAGATCCTTTTTCTTCATTCATCACTGCCTATGCCAAGACTGGCTTGCCTCCCTTTTCAAGACTGATGATCAGACACTTCCACTCACTAAGTAAGGGCAGGCTACACATATGCTTGCACCTTTCTGAGGGGTTGGGATCTTCAGCTGGGAGACCTTCCCAGACCCTGCTATGGGGCACAGTTTTAGGATGTTTTCTCCTCCAGAGGACTAGGCCAGGCCAGGGTATAGAACCTGAGAGAGGGCCTTATCCTTTCTTCTGCTTTTGTCATTAATGTCATGTATCCTTGTGGCACAGTCTGTCTCTTTCACTTGGAGTAAAAATTGTGTTCTTTACTCTTAAGGAGCTCTATTTTAGGATCTGATCAATGGAGACACTATCTGAGTTTCTGGAACAGCCAACACTATGGATTGTGATTTATGGGAGGGAGAGGCTGTTAACAGAGCCTTAAATAAGTCTCCCTTGGGGACTTATGCATTGTCGACAGCATCAGATAAGAGAATTTCTTTTAGGAATTGTCCACAGGAGGGCCGCATCTCCTAGTTGGATATGAAGGGTTTTTTCCTATTAAAGAGGATAGTAAAGGAGACTTGAGAACACAAGGCATCTAGATGAAAATCAGGAGCAAAAAGGCCTTGGCCAACTTACATTTTTGATGTATAGCAGCAGTGTTTGATACTGTGTACCCAACAGAGGTGAGAAACTTTGATAAGGCATGGTATGGGGCACATTATTATTTGCATGTAGGGTATACTGATGTGTGGCTTTTATGAAAAGCTGTGGGGAGTTTGACACAGATGTGGTGCTGAAGAGATGTGTGTCTGAGTGTCCTAGTTTAAGCCAAGGACAGGATTAATTTTTCACTGTAGCTGAGAGGAGCTGGAGCCTGGAGCTGTGTGGCGTGTCTAGGTTGTTTTTCTATACCACTTATATCATCTATTAGGTGTGGACATAGGAAGTGGAAGGGGAGTCTCTCTTCTGAGAAGAAGGGGGCATGGCTTCAAGTGGAAGAAAAAGGTGCTGCACAGTGGGTCTGGGGGCACTTTTTTTCTTTTCCGGGGGAGCAAGTGATGAATAGAGTGGTGCGGAGATCCCAGCTGTGGTCCTGTCACATCGATTCAGACTCAATGAGCATTTTGCATGTGATCACTCTCTTTTATATATTGTTGTTAGTAGTATTGTTGATGCTACTGTTTATTTTCTTTTCTGTTTCCTGTTTTCAGTAAATTGTTAAGCTATACATTCTGCCCTTTGTCTGTGTCACTGAGGGGGTGGGGGAAGGGGAGTGGCTGCATGGGGCTTAATTTCCAGCTTGGTTTAAACCACAACAAAAAGACTGAGGAGTATTTATCATAGGTCTGTTTCCAACTGGATTTGTTGTTTTGAGAGCGAGAAAGTTCAGTAGTGTAGATATGGGCTGTTCCACATTAGTAGGTCCTAGTGACCAGCAACCATTCTTCCTTTGTATAATTTACAGCTGTAAAGCCTAGGTTCTTTGTTCTTTTTCTGTCTTAGAAGTCAAGCGCACTGCTGGACTGCATTGTAAAGGTCTCTGTGCTGTTGTTTATGTTTCTGGTAGAAGAAGTCACCCAAAATTTAGTAACTTTGCAGGGTGCAGCAGACTGTGATGACCATTGTGGCATTGGGATAGTGGTGTCTGTCCCTTGTACCTACCACTTGAAGTTCTTTTGTGGTTCTTTGTTGGTTAAGTTGGTTGTATTTCCCCTATCATGTAGGGAGTTACAGATGTCAGGGCAGTAGGAACTGAGGGCCAGTGTTTGCCACTAATGCAACATAGGTAAATGTGCTGCTGGGAGGTCAGAGACAGACTAGGGACTTAATTTGACATAGTTTCCTTACAGTTTATCGGGAGGGGTTACAGTTGTATCTTTGAGACAGTCAAGTCAGAGGCAGATTATGTGCTGAAGGGGGAGTGATGGTGAGATGCAGAATCATAGCTTATTGTTGGACTTCAGGAAAACTGATGAAATGAAGAATGAATCCAACCCAAAAGAGCTCTGAGGCAAAGAAAAAGAATGACTTCCATCTTGTGTACTTGTTTGTTGTCTACAGAGTAGATTTGGATCATAAGATAATCAAACAGCCTGCAGGATTTTCTGATTCACAGTAACACAGAACAAATTGTCAATCTTTTTTTTTTCTATTTAAGAAGTACACACTCTTCCTTTAGTTTCTTCAAAGGAAGAAATATTGCTAAGGAAACTTTTTGGTAGATTGAGTCAATGTTGTTTTCTTTTATCTTGCTTGGTCCTAATGGTAATAAAGAGAATTTAACAGCATTGTTGATCAGAGATTTAAAGTAGTAGATCTTTACAAAAATGTCATTGAATATAATCAATGGAAATGAAATGGCATTCATTTCATAATACTTATGGCATTAAAAGATAGTAAGTAAGTTTGCTGATGATACTGTTTTTAGAGGAGCTATTGACACTCTGAAGGGCAGAGAGGCCCTGCAGAGACACCTTAACAAATCAGGGGACTGGGCAATCACTAAGTGTGTGAAGTTTAACATGGGAAAGTTCCTCATTCTGCACCTGGGATGGGGCAGCCCTGGATGTATGGACAGACTGGGGAATGAGATGCTGGAAAGCAGCACCACAGAAAGGGAGCTGAGTGTCCTGGTTGATGGCAAGGTAAATTTGAGTCAGCAGTGCCCTGGCAGCCAGGAGGGCCAACCCTGTCCTGGGGTGCATCAGGCCCAGCATTGCCAGCCAGGCAGGGGAGAGGATTGTCCCACTATCATTAAATATGAAGTGTAAAATTAATTTTTAACATTTAAATGATATTCTAGCTGATAGTAGACAGGGCTTTACATTTCTCTGTGAATTTAATTTTGTTTACTGTAGGTAATATTTATTGAGCAAAGAATGTCTAGTGAAACTTTCCACATGCATATTTGTAGTAACCCGCTTAATTTGGATCCCCAGTGATTTAGAAAACAGTAATTTTTTCCATCAACAACCCAAACTGTATAAATCCATAAATCAGTGATTTTTAAAGTTGTGATCATATTTAGATAAAGCAATAGATGAATTAAGACAGTTGTATTACTTGACTTCATTAATGATGAAGACATAAGTTTCATAGGTAATGCAACTGAAAATGAGGATCAGTGTTTATGCTAGCAAATAGCTGAATAATTACTTTAAAAAATAGAGACATGATACTGTTTAACATGGAATAAAAGTAATGAGGTTAAGGTGACTGAAGATGGTGAGGCACTGTAACGTGTTGCCTGGAGAAGCTGTGGATGCCCCATCCCTGAAAGTGTTCCAGGCTAGGTTGAATGGGGCTTTGAGCATCCTGCTCTAGTGGCTAGGAGATTGGGACTAGATGATCTTTAAGGTTCCTTTCAACCCAAACTGTTCTATGAGTTTATGATTAAGTGCTGGCAGTTTTTATATATTAAAAATCAGGGAATGGGTATTAATATCCTGGCCAGATTTCTTTTAATATTTAATAGATGGTAATATTGATTTATATTTTACCCAAAAAAAATAATTCAGGAAGTTTAATATGTGAATATACACTTATAAATCTAGCAAATGAGTTTATGGGGGCACCTATTCACTGTTTAGCTAACATCTGTGTACATTCCAAGTAAAATTATAGTTTCTAGGGGGCTATCCATTGCTACTTAGCTCTTTCTCACAAATATTTGTAATTTTTTAGTCTTTGAAGCCCAAATTGTATTCTCAAAGACAAGAAGTCTTATTTATTTCAGGATTATACAAACAGAATTGAATCCCAACACAGGGGTTAGGAGATAAATCTGCAAACTCTTCTAAAAGATGGTGAAGAGTGTATCTACTGAATTTGCCAATGTCACTAGTTTAGGAGTGGCTACAAGCACACTGGAATATGAAGTGAAATTCAAAGTCATTCTGAAAAACTGAACTCTTCCCTCGAGGGGTCAAAAAGAAACCTTAGCTATCAGGAAAAGACTGAACAGCTTGAAGATGTTTAGCTTAGAGATGAGTAGAGTGGTGAATATGGGTTGACAGTCTTCAACTACTTCAAAGGCTCCTGCCAAGGAGTAATGTGTTCTTCTTTTTGATAAGACTTTATTAGAAGACTTAAAAATGGGATTTTTTTTCTAACAATAAAAAATCTGTAAGGATAAATGTGTAAGGATCAGATAGAAAGATGCCACAATGATGAAGTTATGGGATATCCTGTGTTAATGCAGTCTTAATATTGTGATTTTGAGTGGAGTGTTCCCTCATGCTAATGGCAGTTACTTATTTTCCCCTACCATGATCTGTGAAGAAGCGAACACTGAGTAATGAAATCCTCTCCTACTTGCATTCTTTATACCTCTTTCAGCTTATCTGTCAGCTGTATTGCTGGTTCACTTGGAATTCTTCTGTGTACTTCAGCGAGAAGCTGTGATGAAATATAAGGAAACATTCCTTTTAGCTGATATAATCAATTATATGTAGTATATTTGAAAGCATGCCCAGAGATAAAATGACAAACTAATTTTGGGAATTTTATTGTCACCTTCAGGTAGTTGGTTTTGGCAGTGAAAATTCTTCTCTTTCAAAACCCGTGAACCTTCAGAGCCGTTAATTCCTGAAGGAGTTATACAGACCTCAGTGAGCTTTAGGAATTATATTAGATGCTTTTTGTTGTAAAAGTAGCAGGGAAGGTAATGCAGTCTTTCAGATAAGTATGTGGTTTGATTGCCTTGAAAATGTCTGGTGCAGTGCACCTATGTGTTTAGTTTTCTTGTCGTCTTGTGTTTATTGAAGGTGCTCAGGGTGGGTTGCTCTAGGGTAAAACACAACATGTACTGAATTTCTGTTACTTTCTTGCAACTTGCCATCATGAAAATGGATATCCTTTTGTTCAGTGTGTGAATATTTTCACCTCAACTTGACATGTTGTCTTTTTTACTGCAGTCATTTTGTTACCTGTCACAAGTGGGATTTTTCCCACCCCTGGACTCTTCAATATCAATATTTATATCATAGGGAAGATGATGGCATTCTTTCTGATATTCACCAGAATGTCCATCCTGAACTTCTTAGACTTCTCAGGGACATTCCAACTTCAGGGAATTAAACAAAAGAAAAGAAAAAACCCTGGACGTTCAGTGAGCCATTAAGTGTGATAAATTTATTTGCAATGCAAAAATTGTCATATCTTACTGAATCCTAGCCATGTTAGTGTATCCTGCTCAGGTACCCTTTCTGAAACAACAAATTTTGGGTATCAGTGTACTTGGAGTTGGAGAGATGTAAGATGGATCTCTAGCATGGTGAGATACTTTCTGGCTGTGAAGGTAATTTGAAAAGCACACGGAAGTTGCCAGCTACTATTAGTAGAGGGAAGCTACTACAGCAAGAAATTAATTCAAAGAAAGCTTCTCCTGAGTATGTCAGAAGTATATTCTCCTGACTCTCTGTACTTCTCCCCTCTTCTTGGATTAGTTCCCTCACCCCTTAATATTGTAAACATATTCTCATTAATACCTTCAATTTCAATAGTGAGCATAAGGTAAAGTGCAAGAGTATGCCTGGTAGAAATGTGTTTTGAATGTGTGTCTGTCAATAAAGTGGATCTATTCTAGTGCACTGTTAATGAATTTAGCAAAGAAAGACAAATAGAGGAAAAATGCAGCCATTATGCACACATATACTGGGACTAAGTATCAAGAGGCTAAGTGCTAATGCTGTCATAATAAATAACTAAAAATAAACCTAGAAATTATCAGGATTACCAACAAAGAAAGATTCAGAGGCTTCTTTTCCAAGGTTAGCCTAAAATGCAGCAAGTAATTAATTGTCTTTCAGTCAAGCACCAGTTTCTACTAGGTCTTTGCCCAGACTTTCTGTCTCAGACACATGACAAGAGCCCAAACCTCAGCCTGTGTTTCAGTCTATGGATGTGTGGAGAGTTAGCTCTGGCTAAGGGCCATGTACCCGACTTCTCTCTCACTTTCCCCTCTGTGAGATGGGAGGAGAAACTAGGATGAGAAAAATTAAAAATTGAGATAAAGACAGAGAAATCGTTTAACAATTATTGGCATAGGCAAACCAGACTTGACTTGGAAAGAATTACTTCAGTGTACTCACAATTCAATAGATTCAGGTAGTGGGAAACAAGAAGACAAGTTTTAGTGTATTGCATCCTCCTTTTCTCATGTTCAACTTCACTCCTTCACTCCCAACACCTCTACCCATCCCCTCTCACGGCACAGGAGAAGGGGTTGAGGATGAGAATGAGGCTGGGTTCTGTAAGTGGCAGTTTTTCTCTGCTGCTGCTCCTCATACATTTCCCCTGCTCCAGGGTGGGTTACTTCAGGAAACAAAACTATTCTACCATTGTCTGCTCCATGAGCTGTGGGAAAATCTCATCTCTGTGATAGAGTATCTCCTCCCTTTCGTTCTTCTCTGACATGCTGTTTCTAGCTTTTTCCCTCCTCTGCCTGTCCATGATCTTTCTCCTCTGTCTTAAATACTCTTTCACAGAGGCACCACCATCTTGGCCCTGCAGTGAGTCTATTGCAGCCAGCTGGAATTGTCTGTGTCCAGCACAGAGCAGCCCCAGCCTCTTCTCACAGAGGCTACCTCTGCAGTACCACCCCTCACCAGTACCAAAACTTTGCTGTTTATGCCTAATGTAGGATGTAATGGTCTTTTTTGTTTGTGTATCTGGGTAGCTACACACATGTAATGAAAAGTGAAATTTTTCTTGAGATATTAATTTCAGCCTTTAGTACTGAATATAACTAAGTAGAGTAACCAACCTATCACACCAGAATGAATCTGCACTTTTCTGGTCCACTTGTTCTTATTTGTGCAGCTGGCCAAGAGCAAGCTGTTCTCCCACAGCGTGCAAGTCTCCCAAGTGTATTCTCACCTGCTTCTTAGAAAACCACCACTACAAAACTGCCTGGTGATTCCTCAGGCAATGCAAGACTGCGTATCTCTCGTACTGGAAGAATCAAAGGTATCGATGGAAACAGATTATTGATTAGCCAACCTCCCTGTGCTCAGCTTTTGCTCTTGGCCTGTGTGTTAACTGCTTGTGCGATGCTAAAACTGGTTTGTAGACAGCTGTCCTTATGTTGTCACTGTTAAGGAAAAAAAAGGTAAAAATGCCTCAGCTCAATTCTTGGAGCTGCATCACCAGCTTTTTCTGCAGGTATGTGGATAAGCAGCAGGTTGCTTTTCTGCAGTGTTGACAGGTACCACTGCTGCATTATGCCCAGATTCTTTCCATGGTGGGAACCTTCCTCAGTGGCATACGGCTGCAGCAAATGTCCCAGTGCTTCAGGTTAGTGGAGCACCACATATCCATATGTCATCTGAATGTTGTTGCCCCTGTATGGTGTAGCCCAACTGAACCTCAACATACTGTAAGCATAGCACACTGCATCAATCTATGTCAGATCATTCTATGATCAATTCAAATAAAAGTTGTCAAAGCCTCTGACACATTATTTGCTTTTTTATATGTTCAATTCTTGGTGGAAAATGGTACTATGTGGAGTCCAGGAGCCGTATGAACTACTGAGCCTTATGCTATATTTTTTCCTCCTTATGAAAGAAAAGGCTTCTTTTCTACCTGTAAGTACTGTAAACTGCATTCCTGTAATGATCACAGAAAACACCCCTTCAAAGAAGGAATTTGAAATATTTCTGTTAAAAAAGATTTGTGCTTTATATGCTCTGAGTGAAGAAGGCTGAGTAGTATTTAACAACTTGCAGTATTTAAAAAACCTGCCTCTTTTCTTCTTTTCTTCTTTTTTTTGCCAGCAGAACTACAATAAAACATATATGTGAATTGTGTATAAATAGTGCAGAATCTGACCTGAGGTAAATTGACTTAGCACAATGGAGGTATATTTGAATGTCATTTCTTTCAGGAATGACTAATCAGGAAGACATTAAACTTAGAAGGATTTTGAAAAAGAATATATAATATGACAATCAATACAAATGTAGTTTCAAGGATATGGAATGGTAAGTGAGGCTGGACTGAGAATTCTGGATTCAATCTTTTTGTGCTGCTCAAAGATGGAAAGAGAAGCATACCACAGCTGTGAGTTGTTACTGTTATTGCCCATTCAGTGTTTGAAAGCAATGGAGTGATAGTCAGATTTCTAGGTGATGAAACTTCAATTTGTTTGAAGATATGGTGGATGGGAAGGACAGAGAGAGTGAGAACAAGACAGCAAACATTATGTCATTCTTAACCAAAGGACTTAGGCTGTCTCTGTCTTGTTATTACCTTGCCATTACCTCGGTCATGGTTTTCTGCAAATATTAGCTGCTGGAGTTAGTAGTTAAGCTCAACAGTAGTACCCATGCTAAACAAGGAGCTTAGACGTCTTGGAATTCTAATTTTGTCTGCTGAAGTGACTCAAAACTTGTTTTGTGGAGTAGAGTGGTTATTCTTAATAATATGTTGCATCAAAAATTCCCACATAATGGATAATTTATTAGGTACTCAGCCCTCTATAAACAGTTATTATCTAATGGCACAAAATTCTACAATAGCTAGGTTTTGCCACCACTTACTTAGTTGATAGTAATTTGGTGATTTAAAATTGTATGAATGTATGCTGCTGTGTTAATTGGATGCTGCTGATAAGGCCAAGAAACTATCAATATATATTGAAGACTGACTGTAAGTTAACTAATAATGGTAACTGGATTTGTCACTTAGCCAGGAAAACCACTAAGTTCTTTTGACTGATTTAACAGTACAATCAACCTGTTGCTGAACGTTTTTGAATTGATCTAATTGATGCAAAATAGACCGATCACAAATGCAGCAAAAGTGGGAGATGGAATGATTCGCGTACAACGTGTTGTCATCGAAAATTATTATTTCCTAAAATACTGGCTGAACTGTACAGCATGTTAATTTCTAAAAAGCTGCTGTGGAAATAACTAACTGTATTAGGATAAGTGTAAGACATCAACACTGGTATGTAAACCCTCCCAGTGGAGTTTGATGTGTAGAATGTCAAGATTCTTGTTCTTCTCCTTCTGCTCATAAAGAGGAAGATTCATCCAAATTTTAGAAAACTAATAACCTTACTATAATCCCCTTGAATAAGGACAATATTTTCATTAACTATTGCAGTATCTTTACAGACCCACTAATACCATTGAATATATACAGCAATTCAATGCAATAACATTAAGTTACTGTGCCACAGTGGTGAAAGAAAACAATTATAGGTATTCTGTTTACTCCATTTTCCCAAAATTCTGTATATGGGTTGCATGCCCATTCAGGAAAAATGCCTCAAAAGGTAAGATATGAAGATGCTAAAGGGAAAAAAGCAGAAAAAAGGCTTATCCTCTCAGTCTTCAGTGTCCTCATTCTTTGAGTCATTATCAGCTTTTTTATCACAGCTGCTTAGCTTTAAAGTGGAAGCCTGATCACCAAAAGACATGACATGCTTTTTATTGCGAAATAGTCTATGCAGTTTAGCCACTGGAACACTGAACTGGGAACTTTGCATTCATTAAGCATTAGATTCTATCTATCAGCTAAAAATCAGCTGATTGATAGGTGTAGGTATATTTTATTGTCTATGTTTTCTGTGAATATGTTTCTTATTTAGCTGTTGAAGCTCCAGAGAGACAGAATGGAATTATTTCAGCTGAAAGAACCTTCATCTAGATTTACAGGAAAATTTCTGCTAACATGGCTTTGCATCATAGATCTTTGCTTTTAATGGAATTTTTGCTTTTCTGCTTTGCTTTTTAAAGCATTTTAAAGAATGACAGCATTGGCCCTAACTAAGAGATATTAGAGGGGAATTTTATTTAGGATTTCTGGGAATCTTGTTTCATATTTCATGGCTGTTTTGAGTGGCTCTCAACAGCTAATGGCATTATTGGGGGATTTGTCCAAGGACATTTAGAATGATTTGCAGTGTGGTTTATTTTGAAGTTGTAGCCGTTTCTTTATTAATAGGAAGTTAACAGAAAGTCTGTGATTTTTATCTGCTTAATTCTACTTATGCTAGTAAGGTGGGAGCCCTCACACCTTTACACTTTCACAGGTTTTGCTGGCAAGGAAATTGTGTTGCATAGCTGTTGGCTGGTGTATAGCTGTTTATCCATGGACTGAGGTAACACTAGGCTAATGTGGCACTGACTTGAAAAAGAACTACCAGTCTTTGTACCAATAATGTTAAATATAAATAAAAAGGACTGGAGTGAATTTCATTGCTACTGATGTTAACAGTGCAGATCAAGACTGGAAATACTTCCTGAGAATGATGGCTTTTACTCTGTCAAATAGAGACCAGTAGTGTACAGACTAACCTGAAATTGTGTGTGCATATGTGATATCACAACTCTGGTTTCTGTGTTAAATGCATTTGAAGTAGAATAAATTTTCAAGAATGATACATTTTTCTTTGTTCATACATTTTTTCTCTCTCCGAGAGCTTTATTGTGTAAAAACTGACACACCTTACTGCACATCTGGCACCACCTTAGTGAGATGAAAACACAAGTTTTACTTCTAGAATGTATGTTTTAAATGCCAGTTCTCTAATTCGTCTCTTCCCTCCATCCACTGGTTTTAAAATAACCTTCAGTGACTTCTGATTTCAAAGGTAGAAGTAGTGATGGAGAGTCAGTTCTTGCTGTGATATTTTTGTCCTTCAAAATTGTCAGTCTCAACAGAAAAAACTTTTCCTGATATTACTTTCAAACATGTAGACTGGCAAACCTTGAAAAAAAGATCTCATAGATCTTATCCCATCTTTAGGCTCTGAGAATTTCACTAGGAAATATTTACTTAAATGCTTGACACCTGATGCTCTCTGGTTATACCAGTTAGCTTATTTCCAAGTCTTTCCTTATGCTCAAGTTTGCCACCTTCAGATGTATTACAGATAATTGATTTGTTTAGATTCAGTGGTACCAGCCCTTCTGGACCTGGTCTGGGAGAGATGTTTGCAGAAATTTTGAACTGTGATCTGTATTGCAAATTTTATGTACTCTGATACTTGAATTGAGTAAATGAGTTGGCAGAAGTGCCCTCGTTTCCACTATTTTCATAATTTTTTTTAGGTAAATGGTCTGAAATATATCAGAGAGGAACTAGACACAGTCAGCACAATGGGAAAAAGTCTTATTCCCTCAGGAGTGGTGTACATTTACAGACCTTGGCAAGCAATGACTCTAATTCATATACATGATATACATGACTTTTTATTTGAAGGGCCTTTCAAAATAAAAATCTTAAGAAGACATTTGTAGACACCTGCTGCATGTGCATCACTGGTGACAGAGCTAGTGTTTACTGTGATCTTCCATGTGTTTACAGCTTTAAGCAAAAGGACGTATTGGCAATTCGATTTTCTGCATAATAAGCAGACAATGCAAAACACAAAGCTGGCATATTGTGGTAGGAATGCTCAATGTCACAAAAGCTATTAACTTTTCCCACCTGGCTTGCAGGTTTTTGGAGAGAAATAACATATGTGCCATATTGTAAAATGTGGACTTAATGAACACAGAGGCATTATGTTGTACCTAATATAACAATAGATGTAATGACAAGCTACTTAAGAACACATCACAAGGTTTTGTTTGTTAGTAACTGATTTGCCTTTAGCAATGTTATAAGGAAGAATGTAGACATTTGATTTCCAGTCCAAGAACAAATAGAAAATGTTCTTAATGTGCACTTGAGTTTAGTTTAAATAACAATGTCAATATTTTTGTTTAAAGAAAATGTTGGCATTTCTTGGTTTTGATTTTTCTTTTCCTTTGTGGATTTTACTAAAGAATTTAGTGTTCTTTATTTGACTTTGATTTTCTGAAGACTTCTATAGAAGTGTTTCTTTCAGATCTCAACTGCACTGTTGCAGAAATGTTCTGCAAAATATAAGAAAAAAATACAAAAGCCAGGATAAAAAATGAAATCCTTTATTAAAGTACTAATGCAATTAGTTAAGGACCTTATATAACCTTGAAGTAATATGGAATTAAGCCTTAATCCCACAAAACCTTAAGAACGTGAATAATATCACAGGTGATCCAAATTATTATAAATTTGATTGTTTATAGTGGAAATTCCATGGAGAATAGACCCAATCTGTTCTGCTTTTGATGATGAAACACAGAGGAGGAAAAATGGTGTTCAGGGTAGGTCACTGGGCCAGTAGCCAGAAGGTAATCTTTCTCTCCTTTGATTTGAACTTGATTTAGAATCTGGAAAATGTATGTTACATAAACCATAAAAAACCCCACCATGTGAAGTTGCCAATTTTTTTTCATTTGCCAGCTCTTATGTACTAAGTGAGCGCATCAGTGGCACTGCTTTCTGTAGAAATGTTTCAGAATGTTGTCATGAATCCGCCAGAATCCTTACTTTTGTAAATCCTGAGAGAAAGGTTGTATGCACCTTGTGTCAAGTAATGTACGTTCTGAAGCTTCTTATTAGCAGTCACTGCCTGTGAGCTATCAAAACTCTGAGGACATAACAATTCACAATCTCTGCTTCTTCTTTACTATACCATGTAAATGAATTATGTAATGTCAAACTACTGCATGTCCAGTGAGGTACAGGTCACTCTTCCCTGATGAAGTGGGAATGATGTGAAGCCATTTACAGAGGTAGTAGAACACTGCCAATATCTTCCTGATCTGAAGGCAAATTTTTGTTAAATTTCGTGTTAGCCACGTGAGGTGCTTGTATTCTGTCTAAATGCCATTCAGCAGACATGTTTTTATATGCAGCCACTGTCTTTCATTCTGGCTTCTGCTACATAAAAATGTGAGATCCATGCAGAGTCTAAATGAGAGGGGCTGGCATAAAAATCTGAACAAATGCAATATACATTGCCCCAACAAAATGTCTAAGCCTGTGTCCCGATCTGCTTAGACTGTCTATAAGCAGTCAAGCAGCTCTTCTCATAAATAATGGCAATTCCTAAGCACATTTTTGGTATACAATTAAACACACACTTTCTGTAACAGTAATATAATGCAATATGTATCATCTGTAGCAATAGAGCTAAAAAAGATCACTGTATTCATAACTTAAATCGACATTTTGAAAGGTTAGCACAAGAGCTGCTTTGCTGCCTGTGATCAATAAAAAAAAGATTTCAAGTAATTAAAATCTCTGATGTGGACTTTCCTTATTTTGTGCCTGTCAGAAAAGACAAAACAGAGTTGCATTAGACCGGAGATAAATATAGATAAAACAAGCCCTGCTCCTATAAGTTCTTATCTGCAAGAGGAATTATTGGTGCACAAGTCTTTCCTGGTAAATGAATTAAGAACAAAGTATTGCTGTGAATTCACAAGTTGGTAAGGGAAGAGAAAAACAGGATACAGGACATTATTTTGACATGAACAATAGATGAGAAAAAGCTGTTAGGTAATACTAGATGTTGTACATGTCTGATACCTAGATACATCAATTGTATGTATACGGAAATATTCTAAATATGCATAGATTCGTGTTATTTATGCTATAGAAATAGACGCTTATAGATTCTTAAATGTCCTCTTTATAAAATAAAAGGAAAAAAAGGAGCTTTTAAACACAACCATTTAGTTTTTTGTCAATTTGTTGTAAAGACACACTTTCTTATAAGTCCTGTTTGTTACTGATAAATGGTAATAAATATTTTGTTAATGATACCCAAAACATGATAAGACAATAACCTGGGTATGGATCTTTCTGTAAAAAAAAAATTTTATGTGATTAGTAGAAGAGAGTAGTCTCATTAAAAGGTTGAGTGTCATTGATGTGGCTCTAGAAAAAGGAGCAAGGAGGGTTGTTGTTTCAGGAGTGATACAGGCTCCTTAGGAATGAGATGAGGAAAGTGAGGAGAATGATTTGCCCTTTATGTGAGAGAGCAGCTGGAGTGCATGGAGCTGGGTCCAGAAATGGGTAAGGAGCCAGATGGGAGCTTGTGGATGGATGAAGGTCAGCAGGTGGACCAGTGTGGTTGCTGCTGAAGTGGGTATCTGCTACAGATCTCCTGAAGCAGGAAGAAGTAGTACCCGAGGCGTTCTTCAGATGATTGGAAGAAACATCACATTTACAGGCCCTGGTCATTATGGGAGACTTCAACCACCCTGATATCTTTTGGAGGGACAAAACAAAAGGGTTCAATCAGTCTTGGAGATTTTCTAGAGCATGTGGATGATGGGTGATTGAGGAGCCAAGAAGACAGGGTGCTCTGCTGATCCTGCTACTTATGAGCAAGGAAGAACTGGTCATGGATGTGAAAGTCAGGGGCAGCCTTGGCTACAGGGACCGTAAGACTGTGGGTTCATGGTCTTAAAAGGGGAAGAAAGGCACAAAGCCAAACAACAGCTCTGTGTTGGCCTCTTCAGGGATATGCCTGGAAGAGTCCCATGGGATGCATCCTTGGAGAGGATGAGTCCAGAAGAGCTACAGGCCAGTCCTGTATCTCCAGTCCTTGAGAAGGTGATGAAGAAAATTTCCTAAACCATTTGCATGGTGATAAAACTAAGTGGAAGCAAGATATAGTGCTGTGAGGCACCTCTAAACAACATGATTAGTATGATTTATTTCCCCCTCACCCCATCAGAGCCTTACAGGCAGTGTCCTTACCAATTTTAATTTGGATGCTCTAGGATCCTTTCTAGAATATTCTGGAGAAGATGCTTGATTAAATCACTGCTTGATTAAAACCTAAACTTAAAGTGACTCTGTTAACCTTTATTATCCCTGGTGCATAGCAGCTGTTCATTCACAGGTCGAGGGGAAAATTCTTTTTGTCCTCAATAGTAAACCTGTATAGTATCCTTTTTATGTTTTCTCCAGTCTTCCTATATGATGTATATGTGAACATCTTGAAAAACTTCTTCAGCTATTTTCTTGTCTGCTCTGTACTTCTGGCGAGCAACATATTTTTTTCCCCTGTATAAGGACTGGAACATTTTTGCATTTGGGGGACGTGGTGTGGAGAATTGAGGTTTTTAATGTGATTCATATTAACTTAAGATAAATGTGACTCCAAAGATGTAGCTCTGACTCAGTTGTGACAAGTCCCTTTAATTTCTCATGCTTTTCTGGTAGAAGAATTAACAATGACAGTAGGTGTGACTACACTGTGATTTATGGTATTCACTGTTATTTGTGGAAAGAGGGTCAAAATGGAAACTTTGACCCTTTCGACTTGACTATGATCTTACTGTTGTCACAGGTGCTTCAGGGAGGTGGTAAAAGAATGGAGAAGGACAAAAAATGCACGTGATATGTTCTTGAACCCTTGACTTTCAGCAGCTGCATTTAAAAGCTGTCATTCCATTTTGCTGCTATGTCTGTGGGGCCTCTCCATTATGTGTGCAAACACAATCTGATTCGTATTTTTTATAAGCTAGTCTTGTCTGCTTTTATTACAGACATCACCTTCAGACGTGGGGCCACCACAGCCATTAAATCAAGAATATTTAGCTATTATTTGTAATAAATGTCAGCAGGGCTGAATTGAAGCCAGCAGGAAATGTTCGGGGCAGAAAACACACTGACATTCATTCATGCAAATTTGTACCACTAGTAGAATTAATCATAAAGAGGGAGAGTAGAACATACATTGCACTTATATTACTGTTTTGGCCAATTGTGATCCGTCATGAAAATGAGGGCTATAATGGGTAAGCAGTGGCCTAGTGACAAAGAGCCACATTCAGAATATAATTAGGTTGAGTAAGATATTTAAAGACTCTTTTTAAGTATTTTAACAGGAACAGGTTTTTTTGACAGGTGTCTTACTGCAGCATGGAAATGTTTCGCTAGATTGTGGGTGGAGATCACCGCAAGATTTACCTTGAAAAAAACCCAGGAGGTGTCAGTAAAGTTCGAGGTCCAGAAGTTACTGGGAGGCCAAACTACCTTTCACTGATTTTGAATCTGTTGCCTCCAGAGCTGACATGAACAGAAATTGCTTCAGGAGCCCAGCTATTTAGTACTATTGGACTAATGCAGACTAGGAATTGAAATCTGCTGACTAGTGAATTCAGCTCTTAAAATTTTGCTCATGAGAAATACAACCAAAGTTCTCCCTTCTCCACTATGCTTTGCAAATTCAAATAGAGAAAACAAACTTAATTGCAAATATATTAAATACTTAGCATTGTAAAAGTGAAAAAGAATATGTATTTTTAGTAATTGTATTCCTTTGCACTCCTATAAAATTAAATGAAAACTAATGTTAGATCTAGGTATCACTAGATCAGGATCTGGTAGACAGCCTATTAGTATTTGATAGAAGTAAAAAAACATTTAAGCCTATTTAAATGTATCCTGGTGCAATATTTGTGGGAAATTACACACTTGAATAATCTGTAGAAAAGCTATAATTACTGTTTTCTTGTATAAGATGTAGTCCTTTGCATCAAGCCCTGAGGAAGATTATAATGTGAATCTGTAAGTGATAAAACCCAGAAAAAAATTAATATTGTATTTTATTATTTCTCAAATGTGAAAAACCAGGGGATGAAAACATATACATTATATCCTGAAATTATCTTGATATAAAAATAAAACTCTTAAATTTGTTCTTGAAGAGATTAAAAAATAAGTCAGCTGACTAGAGCTGACATAAAAATGTTAGGGGAATTTAGAGACAATAACTATTCTTACATTTCTTCAGTTGTAGGATTTAAACAATGAGTCAGAGAGATCATGAAGCTGAAGTAGGATTATAAAATTAAAATAAAAAGCTTCATATGGTGTTCTTTGAGCCAGATATAATTTTTCAGAGTACTGAATTTCCTGAAGTGCCAAGAAATTAAATGCAAAACAAATATTCCTAACCAATTTTCCATTCTCACTGTTTAAAATTATTATGTAGGGTATTATCTTGCAGACTGTGGGAATATGTAAACAAAAACACCTAAGTGCCAGAAGGAGGCAGTGTTAATTGTTTCTTCAGGGTTCTGCTTTTAGTTGCTGAATCTGGGCAAAAGACCTGATTTGATCGGGGGGGAAATGAATGCTTCCTGTAAAATGAAATACAGCTTCACTTCATATGATTCATTAATTCACACAGCTTAGCTCGTACTACTCTGTTATCATTATCATGTTATGCTCATTGAAAAAAAAATCGTGATTAGAAGTCACTGTTCTTTTTTTAGGGCAAAATGTTTTTATTTTGTCTTCCATGCTGTAAGTCTTAGTCAATTTAAGTGTATTTGAATCCTGACTACACTGTCCATTGGTGTACGGCATTTCTGGTGGTATTAAATGTTCTACTTAGAGGATGCAGGTATCACTCATCATAAAATATCTTGTGAATTTTTTTGATCCCAATAACATTGAGTCATAAATGGCAAGGAGGCAGAAATGACTTAGCAAAGAAATTAGTCAGCACTTAGCTAAGCACAGGTGGTACTATCCACAAACTCAGTTTTCCATTTAAATTAGACACTGGCAGTAATGAATAGCCAATTTCTGAATAAACTAAAACCAAATTTTGATATGTCCTAGCTGTATACATAAAAATGTGGATATATTTAATTTTTTAAAACTTCCCTTTTTCCTCCTGTTTCATTAACAGTGCTTTATACACCAGTCAAAAGCTGCCAGTGCTATCAAAGAAATGAATCACAAATAAGTCATCCCAAATACTCCCAAAAATCATAAGTGGAGTTGGTTTCCTGAAACAGCGCAATTGATTTAGAAATTATAAACCTAAAAAATATTTTCTTGCTGGTTATGTTTTTTATTACTGTTATTTGTTAGCTTTTCTTGGAAAACCTGAGAAGCAGAAGAAAAATCCAATTTAAAAATAAATAAATATAAAGCTGTGATTGTTGTACAGTTCCAATAGATGAATTTATAGAAAAAGCTTAGTATGGCATCTCCAAGAATTCTGTCGGTACCTAATTTCACTAGTGTAACTGGCTCATATTCACTGTATAATGTGAGGATCCCATCTCCCCTGCAACAAAAAAAACCCCACAAACCCCATATTTACCTTCATGTTTCTGGCTTATTTTCCTGAAAATGTAGCTTTGTGTCTAATAATATAAAAGTGAAATAAAAATACCAGTTTTCCCGTGACTCCTTGTGCAATGGTAAGAGATATGCATTTCTTATCCTATAACTGTGGCTATATTCTGACTGCTACTTTGTAAAGGAGCCTCTGGTGTATGAGAAGGCCAGGTGACCCATTCTTGCTCCAGAGCACTAGAAGACAAGATAAGCCAATTAATTTTGTATACCTTAGACTGGATGAAGTAAGATGAAATAAATACATGTGGTACAGTATAAAGGGACTGAGGAGTAGAGCCCTAACAAGGAAACAGAATATGCTTAATCATTTTAGTTCTTATTTTGTTGCTTCCAGGTTACATACTGCCTTGGTAAGGAAATGCTTTATCTTCACATCTTGCTTAATATTACTAAACAGAATTAATATTTTAATTCAAAACTTCCTTGTGATTGTTTTTAGAAACAAAAATTTCCAGTAAAGTCATAGAATAACTGCAATTAACTAATATATGAAACAGTCTCTTCTGAGATGGCTTGTGGTCTGATATTGGTGGTAAATTCTTCCACTGAAGCTATTATGCAACTGTGGCTGACAAAAAATTTAAGAAGCATTAAACAGCTGAGAGGGAAAATATATGGCTTCCAGTTTAACAATAGTGTTCAAGCCATCAAATACCTATTGTTACTTGGTCAAATTTATTTTCTATATATTTTACTCTGTGCATTTGTTTAAAGATATAATAATCTACCTTCAGTATTAAGCAATTTACAAGTTTATGATTATGTTGCCTCTCTATGATGATCTTGATCAAAGATAGAAATTATTATTTTCTAATATGGCTAATTAACAATTAATAAACTGAAATGTAAAAAATAATTATTAAAGCAATGCTCTTTCTGTGTACCAGAAAGTGAAGAAAATAACAATCCTGTAACTGAGTAGGTTTAACATCTATTTTTTCCAGAAAATTTGTGTGTAAACACACAAGTTTGTATGTAAACTTACAAATTTTTGAGTGCTTGTTGGGAGCTATAAGAAGATTAAAAATGGAGATGTGAACTACACTCATATAATTGCGTAGTTTTAGGGTATATCTCTCTCTAACCCTTTTATAGTGAAATCCTAAAAATAGCTGAGGCCATTTTAAATGTTTTGGGTTATTTCTTTAAAATTACATATGCTGGTATTGTGAGTCCTTCAATGAATAGGAAGGTGGAAAGGTTTGTTGATTTGTGATGCAGAGGATGATATACTTCTCAATTAGTTAATACTGACTCAACTACTCTAGCTTAGAATTGCAGGGTGCTTTCGACCTTTTAGCTGAGTAATAAAACTGTGTTCATGATAACTTTTGGCCATTTCATGGTACATTTTGCAAGAATAGGTTTATATATTCTATTGTCCTTGGCTAGATTCCAACTGCAATAATTACATTATGCCTTCCTAAAGTTACTTTTGAAGTATCAAATACAACCTTCCTTTCTTTTCTTGAAGTGGAATCAAAATTGTAATTGCTTGGTTTTTTAGTGTTGCACAGTGTCTGCTTGGGGGAAGGAGAGTATGTACTTTCAAAATTTTTTTTACATGTCAGTGTATTGAATCAAAGTAAGATCGACAGTAAGGCTGAGCATATCCAATGCAATTGTGTTGTGAACATGATATCTTACAGAACAT
Organism: Pseudorectes ferrugineus; assembly: GCA_008033365.1. Classification (NCBI taxonomy): domain Eukaryota; kingdom Metazoa; phylum Chordata; class Aves; order Passeriformes; genus Pseudorectes; species Pseudorectes ferrugineus. Next base: position 23,181 of record QWTY01010257.1, on the reverse strand, counting down.
GGGCATCCGTTTCAGTTAAAAGAAGTTTATGAATAGAAATGCTAGCTTTTGCTGTAAGAGTAAATATTACATGGAGGGTGTTGGAAATAATCCACAGGGCAGTGACATGACACAGAGAACACATCCTTCTGATATGTGACTAATTCAGACCAGATCTGCCTTTGGGGGCATAATCTGGGCAAGAAATATGATACTGACATTTGGCCTTCAGTCTGACACTGAGACTGTTCTTGTAAAGGCATCGTTTTACAAACCTAGAGAAATAACTGCCTGAAGAATAGGCGAATCCCTCCCATTTACACACAATTAGTAATGTTTTTTTCTAAGGATTTTAAGAAAACTTCCCTATCACCCGATGAAATGTAACTTTTCTGTGCTTTACAGATCTATTATAGTCCTGTGCTGGGTTACTACAGTGTATTTATTTTACCTGTGAAGCTTGTGTGTTTGTCATACACATTTCCAAAAATGTCCTTAATTTTTTATTAGTTTCTGTGCAGAATGAAAGATATGCTAAAATGGGTAAGTGGGCATGATAAGATTCCAAACAAGTTGATCCATTGATGTACACTACCACAAAAAACTACCTGAGTGAGCACATGTATGCTGTTGTTAATCCTAGTGTTTGCTTCAGCATAAAATGATGGATATATCCATAATTTGAAGTACAATGTGATACAGAGACATCCAAGGTACAAAATCAGTTTGCTGTATCACACAGCATAACATTAGGCAGAGATAAAATTTTGAATCTCAAAGGTGCTTTCTTTGTAGGATTTTAAGCTTTTCTGTATAGGAATAAATGCGTTAATATCTAAGCAGTCTAACATCAATAATGTTAAATTCTTTAACTCTGCTTATCAGGGCATGCATCTCATATATTTTTGTGGGGTTTTTTTTAATCTTTCTGATGTTTTATAAATGCTACTAAGCTCTTGAAATGTGCAAGTGTCTCTGATCATACTCTGTGGATATTCTGATTCTTTCTCATGCACAACTAATCAACAACTGATGGAGAATAGCAGTCAAAGAGGTTTTTTTGAAACTTAATACATTTTTCATACTGTATTATCAATCCTTTTAAGGTGAGTAAATTCTTATGAGGTTTTTGGAATTTTTAACAATCATTTTAGTGCTTCAGCAAGTTTTGGCACTTGTGGTTTTATGTTCTTGAACACTCATCTACCTGAGGACTAAAATATCATATTGCTATAATCATAATAATTTAAGGAGGTAGAGTTTGGGACTACCTGTAACTGCAGTAGGTGAAACCTGGTTGGTTATCAGAGATTTTGAGTACTTCTATGGCTTTTAAATTCTGCAGTGAACTTGCTTTCCCATAATCTCCTGGTGAACATTCTATCAGGCAACTTAAAATGCCTGGTATCTCTACCTCGGCTGGTACCACCCTGAAACAGGATTTCTAAAAGCCTTTTTGCCCAGTAGTAGAAATACCTTTACATCTTAAGATGTAAGTTAAGTGTGAATGAAGGGTGATGAAGATTTAAAAATAGGAAGGAAAGTGAATTGTAGGTCACAGTCCTGCCCTTATGAACTCACTTTACAATTAATGTATTGTAAAATAGCTGTAAACAGTCAAACCTCTCTGAAATAAATTATTAAATATTAAATAGTGGACTAATATGCCACACTGAAGACTCAGTATCTTAGAAACTGTTCTCAGTCCCCAGGAAGGTGGAAGGGAAGTCTTGATGGGAAAAGAAACCACTGCACTTAGATTTCAAACCAAGACTGACAAAACTGTTATGGTTTTTAGGCAGCCAGTGATCTCTGAAGAGGATTTAAAAAGGGACCAAAAGAATCAATAAACCCCCAATGGCTACTTATCTTGTAAAAATGTGCAAGTATTCTTTTTTGTTTGTTTGGGTTTTTTTTAACATTAAATATTAAACACTTACATTTAACATTAAACATTAACATTTAGGATTTTTGTTTGTACTTCCTTATTGTGATGAAATTTCTGTACTGCTTACTCTCTGAAAGTCATGAAATTACGAGGTAATTCTTTCTGGAATAGTTTAAAAATACCAGCTGCAAGGATTTTCATAAAGATATATACTACAATAGACAGCCAGTGTTACCTAGTTCCAGTGCCTGAACTTACAAGTGATTATCTTCATGAGTTTGCTTATGCTTGGCAATAGTTCTACTGAACATTTATTTTCATTCTCTCTTCATTCTCAGTTTTAGAATTTCTGTAAACATGGGTACAGGTATGTTATTCTTAGGCCCCACCTGCTCAGTTACAGCAGTGACTTCCTGGACCTAAGTGTTCAGTTGCTAAAAGTCGAAAACATCACCGGGAGAAATAAAGACTTTAATCTGGAGGCTGGCATTCATTTTTTGAAATGACAATAAATGCCTATAATGGTAAAGGAAAGAATGCAAATTAGGAGCTCTTTAACACCTAATGGCTTCAGAACTTTGGAGATAAATGTAAGGACCTTTAATTTGACTTCTGGGTGACTGCGAAGCCAACAGAGTAGAAGTATTTGTGTATTCTGAACTTTTAGTTTTGACTTCACCAGAAGACAAAAGGTGGAAGTGGGGTGTCTGTCCTTTGTGTCTAATGGAAAACCAGTGGAAGTTGTCCAATCTGTCAAATCTGAGAAATTTATTTAGTGATAAGAAGATGGGAAGAAATCCAAGGAAAATATTTTTATAGACTTGATCTTAACACGTGATATAGGTGCTTACAGAAAACTGTGCTCAAAAAACATTTTTTGACCTTTTGGAGTCCTCCAAGTTTCAGTTCTTGGCTCCTTCTCTTTGTCATTGTGTATTTATGATATTGATCCACTCTTCTGAAATGCCAAGTGTGATCTCTCTGGGGGTGGAGCAATTATTAATAGGTCAAATAAATATTTACATAGCCTTTCGTATCAAAATCCTGTGTGAGTTGGATAATTCACAAGATTGTGATAAACTCGACAGAGTTGTTTTAAATTCAAAACAGAAAGCTTGAATGTTTGCTGTACAAGTCTGCGTGGTTCCTTTTTGATGAATACTTTGTTTTTTGTTGTAGATTTAAAACAACTTGGGATACAGTTGTGTTAGCTATGAAAAACTGTTATTATACAGAAGACAGAGTTAGCAGAATATGTATGTAGGTAGGAAAATTTTCTGCAAATAGACCTTGCTTTAATTTTGCAACCAAGGCAAAAGTTGCAAAGAGTGTTTTACTGCATTTTATTGACTACTTTAGGCTGAGATGTTTCAATGATAACATACTAGTCGGCTTCCATTCTTGCAATTTACATGTTTGAGATAGAGATGTATACAATAGTATATAGGACGGTCTTATTTTTTACGAAACAGAAAGAGTTTCAGAGGGAAAAAAGGAGACTGTTAAGGCCAGCTCTCATGGAAATACAGAACAGAGGAACAGTGAACCCTTTCCTTCTTTCAATGTCCATACTTAGGTACTAGATGCACTCTATTTCTTAACTTGAACAAGAGTTCAGGTGGAGTCAACTACTGCTAAGATTCTACTAGTGAGAAATGCAGTACTTGGCTGTGCTGGAGAGCCTTTGTAAAAGTTCAAGGGTTATCAAAACAGAAATTATTCCTAGTATTCCTAGTGGGTCTGGAAAGTTGTAGACTGACTCTTACATGGTATGATGCCTAAAATACACGCCTATTGGTTTTCATGTTACACTATACAAAGTCAGTGTACAAAAAAGTGAGTCCAGTTTATGTGTATGTCTTGTAATTGATTTGTCATTTGAAAACATTAAGTCCTTTGCAGAAAACATTCCATACTATCATGGATTTCTGTATACTGAAATCCTGGCTTCCCTGAAGAAGAGTCAAAAGTGACACTTGCTTCAAGATCTCAAGAGGAATATAAAATAAAACATTAAAAGGTGCAGTTTCAAGGAGACAGAGTAAAATGGGAAAGAAAGGATGACTTGTCAGTGCTTTAGAAGCATATTATTTTCTCATTGGGTTTGGTTTATTATTGCTTGACAGCCCACAAACATTCTAATTTTAAAACTCTCTGATGTGATGACCTGCAAAGACAAAAAAAGTTATATCCTGTACCTTTTGGAGATCAAATAAAATTCTCCAAGTATAGAAAATTTCTTTTTAGTGCTGTTGAGGTTCAGCCATTTTACACCCATATTGTGCACAGTCATTACTACAAAGCTTTTAGCAATTTTTTTGAAGTAATAGTCCTTCCTTGTCCTCTGCTTTACACACAAATACTATCCTTGAATTTTGGACTCCTTTTGAGTCCCTACAGAGGGATTGTGCGTTCTCATTAATTTAATTCTTCTCAAGCTCTGTCTATTCTGAACAATTTATATGCATATAATGGAACCTGTTGTATCTTATCTCTGCAGTTTTTTCTGCTATACCTCATGTCAGATATCATCAGACCTGCCTTGTTAATAACCTTAAGCAACTCTTCTTGGTGATAAGAGATTTTGGCTGCCAAATGATGTCTCTGGGAACAATCTTTCCCCATGTGTTTCCCTTTTATGATGCCATTATCTGTTGTTGCTTGAAAAGTATGCTGGAGATGCTGTCAGCTAGATGTATTTTTAACACATACAGTACACGTAAAGAAATGCACACCCACGTAGTACAAGTCATTTACCCACTTAGCCAGTTGGGAGCACTTATTTCCCTTTGGACTCACAGGTTTAGCTAAATGGGGTTAATATCTCAGGACTACATGGTGTAATTCAAATTAGTTGTGTCTCTTTCTACTGCAGTTTTTATCCCTTTGATTTGAATCATGCCCCGTATCATACTAGCTTAAACATAATTTATAATGGACAAGTCATACTTCAAAATACAGGCTTTGCTATGTTAGTAAGAGAGCACAACAACTTGCTCACTAGTCTAATTGCATCACTGATTGTTACCAGTACAAAATCTTCAAGAATGTTGAATATAAGTTTGTTGCTGCCTTGTGGTTTTCTGAATAGATTACTACAGGTTATTTGAAGACCTTGATATTACTGATGTCATGAGCAACAACAGTTTCCACATTCAAGACAAGTTAGAATACTTAGTTAAGTCAGGTGAGGAAGCAGACACCTAGTGGTTCTGCCACTTGTGTAGAATCAGTTTGGAGTCTAATTCAGAACACCACATTGGAGATCCTGATGGTTTCTCTGTCCTAAGCAACATTTAGTCAAATATAAAATGGAACAGATTATATAGGGCTTTAGAAGTATTTCATGTGAGTTTCACTCTTCTTTCAAGAGCTTTGTCCATGAAATTTTCATTTTCAGGAATTTCCACATGTGCCTTTGTGTTCTGTCTATTTGCTTAAAGAAAAACTCCAACAAAACACAACAGCAAACCCCAGGATCTTCTTTTTACTTGCATGAATGTATCTCCAAAACCAAAGCTTAATTCTCTATGGAAGTACATAATTTTTCTTTAGCTTCATGTCCAAGGTTAGTTTTTACATGTTATAGAGGTCATTGTTATCAACGACTGTAGAAAGAGCTTTTGAAGTGTAGAAAAAAAGTTTTGAGGGCTGTGTTTCCAAGTTGTGCTTGCTGGAATAGAGGCAGACGAACCAATTTGGCACATTAGTTCTCACAGCTTCCTTACGCCTGAGTGTTATGCCTTTCAAATTTTGTCCATTTGAGTAGGGCCTTGCATCAGTGGCAATCAGATGTCTTTGATCTGTCCTGTATCTGTTCAGCCTCCTTGCCATCCTGCAATATGGTGTCTTGTTCCCTGTGAAAAGAAAGGCAAAGTCTAGCAGATGATTTGGCTGCAGGCTGCTTGTGCCGTCTGTTGCATTCCTTTGAACAAGCACCCTGATTATAAACACTGGTACTATTGCACCTGGGCTGATGGAACCTAGGTAAATGAAATTTTTCTTCTCTGTTGAAGAAAAGTTTCTGAATGGAAGCAGGTAGATGTTTAGCATAAGCTTGTTAGGTATTATTAGGTATTTTAAGCATAAACAGCTGACAACTTCAGGGCTACTGATTTTAATTTCTTTTGCTTTTTTAATTTACAAATTTACAAAAAATGGTAACAAGTGAACTGAAGTAATATTGTTCAAACCAAACTAATCTGGAAATAATAGGCTAGATCTACAAATTAGTCTTTTAAAGTTATTAATGTTAATAGTAAAATATAATATAAAAGTTAAAATCACATAGTTACAGTACATAAAACTAGTGTAAGAGCAATTGTTCCTTATTTTTTTGCTGCTCTTTGATAGAGTAAATAAAATAATATATAAAAGTGATGCAATGTCATCGTGAATTTTCAAAAATGCTTTTGATATGTTTTCTCAGAAATACTTAAAAAAAGTTACAGATGAAAGCCCAGAGACATGGGGCAAAACTGGAACAAGAAAAGAGAAGAATGGATACTGGAGACAGCAGGATACTCCTTTTATTTAAGTTAATATTTGTGTGTGCTTTAAAGAATAAATTGGATAGTGAATTTTTTTACTTTTTCATGTTGAGCTGTTTTATTTAGTGAAAATAATAGCAGAGTGTGAGAATGACGCATCTAACGTTATTGAACTTCTGTGCACACCTGCTAAAAGTATACATGTTGAATTTGTAGTATAAAATGATTATACTACAAATGTGCTTAGCTTTTTTAATATTGCCAGAAAGATACCTTAGAAACCTTCCCTGAGAAGACACCAAATAAATGGCTTTGAAATGCATAATGCCAAACATGAGTCTTCTAGCAATAGGTATATGTAAACTGAAAAGAAAAAGAGTTAGCAGGAAACTGACTAACTGATGTATTTGGAGCTGAGGGCATTTTATTGAGGAATAAAAGAAAAAAATCCAATTAGTTCTCACTAAGAATACCAGTGAAACTCTAGAGCTGTATTCTAAGAAAAAAATAAAAGAATTTTCTTAAAAGAATTTTGTACAAGTTTTGCTCATTTTGATTAATAGCACTTCACAAGTGTCCTGCCTGGAGGGTGAACTAGTTTTGCAGTGGAAATAGACTTGGTATATTTTAGCCATTGAAAGAGAATGGCATTAGGCTATATTTATGAGGTAAATATATTCCATACAGAACTAAGCCAAGATGAGGTATCAAAGGAATCCCTTTTCCATTTTGTAGACTGAAAATAATTGGCAGAATTCTTTTGCACTTGCTCTGCTTAGCGTTTGTCAATATAGGTCTAGTTTCTCCAGCTGATAATGCACTATTTAGAAGTATCTAAAATATTCAGTGACATGATAAATCTATTGCATAAGGAAATTGGGAAGATGTGTTCTTCGGTGTTTATTTCCGCAGACTTCTGTTTCCCCTTCACTCTGCTCTCTCCTTTTCCAAAGTAAACTCCTACTCCTTGTTTATATGGGAAATTCTGTGGGGTTTATATGTACAAAAGTTAGAAATAGCTAGCAAATCTTAACTCACATAGTCTGTCATTCTGCCAGTGTAGCTTGTTTTTGACAGCACATTTTCTTGTGCACTGTTTAATCTACTTTCGTAAGTTCTAAACAATGTAGGTTCTACCACTTTCTCTGGGATACTATGCCCCCATTTAGTAGATTTTGTAATCAGCAAGAGTGAGATATGTCCACAAGAGATTAAAATGGCCCCTGATCTTACCACCTTTCAGAATAAATGTCATCCCCATCTGCCTGCTACAGCTTTCTTTCAGTATCTAAAAAGAGCATTGAAATTAATAGATGAGTGGCACTATGAAGAAATCTAAATGCATAGGAAAGGATGCACTGCAAGAGGACAAAGATCAACTGTATTCAGGCTACTGCTGATTTCATTGACTTGACCCAGAAGTTTTGATGTTGTTTTCTTTGTCAAGCTCTTTGACACCCTGTTGATAGTTGTAGTTAAACCAGCTAGCTAGATGAGAGACAAATCATAATATTGAAACATGTTTCTATAACAACAGATGGAGTACCAGCTATGAATGGATCCATGGCAGATTGTCTAGAGAAAGTGCTCTGATTTTCCAGCTTTTTGAATTGCCAGTTCACTGCATATCAGTAATTGCTAAGAGAAAAAGACTCTTGATATAGAAATAGTAGTAAAGATTAACTCTTCACAGACGATGAGATGTGAAATTCTAAATGTGCAAAACTGGTTTACAGTGTTATATTATTGACACGGTGCTGACACAGAGACCTAGCTGTTCTGGTTGTTGTGCAGATCTAGGGAAAAGGACATTCACTGTGCCATAAAAGAAGGGGTGTGGGGTGTCGACAGAGACTGACGGGATACAAATCGGTAGGGATGATAATAGATCCCAATTTTTTGTTTCCAGATTATTGTTTTTGCCTTAACTATGCATGGTGGTACAGAGAAGAATGGTGGAAATGTAAGAGATATGTAAATTTATGGGTTTATGTTATTCACATACATGCTAATTTAACAAACTTACACAAATGGCTGAAGAAATTTCTGTTATTCTACTATGGATTTTGAGAAAGAAAAGTTAGCAATTACTTTTAAAAATGGAGATTTGTTTTTAGCTTTTCCCAAGATCTCTAACTGAGATTAGCTTTTTGAAAAAGATAATGAAATATGTTTGATAGAGAGAAGTAAGAAAATTAAGGTTTGGACCTGTTTGCTGCAGTTTGCATTTTTTGAACTTCAGAGCTTTGGGGACCTCAACAACGAGCTGCCTGCAGAAGGAAAAAGTGAGAGAGGATTTGTGTTCATCAGTTTCCTTTCCACTAAACTTAGAGACTAAACACAGACATTTGCCACAATAGTAATATTCAGAATTAGTGAAATATCACAGATTTAACTGCAGAGTTTTTCAGTTTATGCTGTAGTTTACCTCCTTACCTTTTCTTCTCATTTGAAAACGACTTTGACTACTTAAAGAGCAGAAGGACTTTTTTGAGTGTTCTCTATGTTTTCAGAAAACTAAAGCAGTTCAGTGGTAAAAAAACCAAGAAAACAAATGACATAAAGGAGACAAATTAGCCTCCCTCCTTTTACTGCCCCAATACAAATTTTTCGTAACCACACTTGTTAAGAGTGTCTGCAAAATTTCTTAATGTTGTCTGGAAAAGGACGACTCATACCTTTAACTACTGCTTTGAAGTCAAAGACTGTAAATGCCAAGAGCTTTAATTCTGCTGAAACTTTAGAGCTCTGAAGAGCTCTAAAACTGCTGAAAAAGTGCTTTAGTACTTTGAGCAAAGATGTAGGCAAAACAACTGTACTTTTTTGGAGACTGTCCAGATTGCAACTGGGTCCGACAGAACTTGTGTAGAAGGCAACAGTGAGCAAATGAAAACGTTCCCATTCTGCATTGTGTATGTTGAGCTGTTTTGATCTCGTTGCTCAGGCATTTCAACGTTCTTCTGTTAACACCTTTCTACTCTTGCCTTGTATCTGAAACTAGACAGAGATGATATTTTCTTCCTTGCACTGTGAAATTCCTGTTGCACATTTGGGAACAGTAACCTAAGCAAAGGCACAATAAGTTATGTGTTTCAGGCCGGGATACCTTCTATGCATGAAGGAGGGTCAAAGAACTCCATGGGTTGTCATTTGGAATCCCATGCTTAGAGAGTTTTGAGACAAATGCAGATAGGAAATTAAGAGTTAAAATAATATATTGACTAAGCCAGTTTAGCTTCATAAAAACTTGCTGTGAATGT
>QWTY01010257.1:0-12333 GCA_008033365.1 Pseudorectes ferrugineus | reverse complement strand
TTCTCATTACTCTTTTTACTCTTAATTCTGTTAGTAATAAATCTTCTTCATACTGTTTAAGTTTGGACCTGTTTTGCCTTGAAGTTTTCCTTTTTTCCTCAATAATGAAGTTTTCCTTTTTCCTTTTTCCTTATTTCACCTCATGAAAATGAAGTTTTAAGTTCCCTTCCTCTGCTCAACTATAGCAGAGGCAAATAAGTGAATAGTCTTTCATGGCGCTTGGCACTTAACCAGCGTCAAACTGCCACAACAAGTGATCTCAGACAGAAAGTGATTCCAGGATCTTACTCTATAAGAAGTCTAATCTATCTAATTGAAGTCAATGCATTTGGGAGTTGTGTAACTTTTGTTAGTTGCAGTTTTTTATCAATTCTCTGGGTGTTGAAATACTATGTTTCTGAAGATTGGGGATACCCTTAAATTCCAAGTATTCCTTTACAGTTATTTCAATAATAGCTTAAAATATAGTATTACTTTAACAGTAACAGTCTTGAGGGCTGATAAAAAAAATGCATGTGCGGAAATATATGTCATAGTCATTTGTAAATATTTGAATATGCTGGTAAAGAACAATTTTTTCATTTACAAGATGTAATATTTTGTCTTGGTCTCTCTCTAGATTAATGATTTCTCTGCTACATTAACATTTAGCGAGCTGTAAATGAAATATGTGAAGACAGGGAAAAAGACGGGGAATTTGGCCTCTTAATGACTCGCTGAGTATTTTCCTCTGCCAAGTCCATCATCACTTGCACTGCTAGATCTCCACAGGGAGAGATCTGGATAAGACTTTTGCAGCTGTTGCTGGTCAGCTGGTGACTTTCTAAAAGTCCATGTTGTTGTCACTGCTAGAGTCTTCTCACTTTAAGCATACATAAGCTTTGAAGAGCAATATAAGCTCATTCTTCTTTTTCTCTTCAAGGTAAATACTTTCACTGGCAAATGGGAAAGAAACAGTCCAGGCATGGTCTGAGTAGCAGAGGAATCAACAGACTGCTTGTGTTTGTATTTATTGGTACTTTTTTTGACATCCTCGCTCTACTGGGAGGAAGAATTGAAGTACAATAAAATAAGTACCGCAAAAAGAAAAGCAGTCAAATCCAATAAAAGGAAGCAATTGGTAGTGAACTGAACTGCCACTGATACTTTATATAAAGTGTGGAGAAAAGGAGAAGATGTAAGGGCCAAAGGTGTGCAGCTACATTAGAAAAAGACCTGCAAAATGATCTCCTAACCTGTGCATCAGCATATTGAATCATGATGTTCAATATGCATCCTTCTGGCCAAGCATTTGGAGGAAAATGTTTTTAAATCATCTCCATGGTTACACCTTTTTGTTTACCTGTTAAAATGTGAAAGCAAGGGGTGTTTCTATTGAGTGAAATAGTCCTGCTGTCTTGAAAATAGCCTGTATTTATAAAGAGATCACTTTGATGATGATATGAGTGACAAATCAGGGCAATTTTACATTTTAAAACTAATGCTTTATTAGATTAATTCATTAATAATATACTTTGTCCTAGTGGTCAGTTCTTACAAACTTACAAAGTTCATACATAACTGCTGCAAATATAAAGCAGTTAGTCTTTAGTAGTGATATTCTAAAAGAGCTATGGGTATACAAAACCACAGATCTGCTGCAATATAGTTAGTACTGGTAGCTATGTTCCCAAGGGTTTCTTAGTTGCAAATGTCAAATTAGTCAGCCCTGACAGGTCTTTCATGAGGGAAGTGGATTTATCATCTTCTATATTATTCCTTGCTTGAAACTGTGATTCTTATGCTGGTAAACTGTTTCCATGAAGGGAGTTCTCCTCTGCTCCTGATGTTGCCCACCTTATATAATTTTTTCTAGCTGGTTATGTGTCCTGTGCATTTGGGAAGCTGCCCTGCCAGTTTGCAGTTCCTTGTGCTCCTTCTGTCTGGTAACCTTTTGTTCCTTGGATGCCGCCTGTTTGCAACTTCAATCATCTTTCTCTGCTTCATTGGTGATCACATTGTTATATATGTGTTATATATATGAGGTTGTGTCTGTGTCTGGTTACACCACCTTAGTATTACAAAATGATTGCATGCTATTCCCAATTACACCATTGTAGTACACCTATATCAAGCTAGTAGCCAGTTGAAGCTTCACATGTGAACAGAGTTAAAGAAATCAGTGTACTACTACTTTAGATGAGTTTACAGATTTTGAAGATGTGAAGAGTTGAACTCCTTGGATACAAGACCAAATTCAGATTGTAAGGAAAGATGGGACAACAGAAGAGGCGAGAGGACCAATAGAATGATTCTGTATTAGAAACAGAACTGTAGCTGATATTCCAGATGTGTGCTGCACAGTAGTTGACGAGGCTCAACATGTATCACACTGGCAGTGTAACAGAAATGGGAAAGTAAATTTTCTCTCTGCATGCACAGTCACTCATCTCTACTATTTTCTTGACATGCTATACTGTACTTTCTTATGCAGTCCTCATATGATCTGAGTAATAAAGGATGATGATTTCTGGAGAAATTATAACATATCAATGTATTCATTGATCACTTCTGCCTGTTGCTTGCCATAGTAACTCAGTTTTAATGGTGTTCACACCATTTCCTTTTCCCCCAGAACAGTGTGACACAGATGGCCAGAACCTATTACATTTTAGGAGCAGACTGATTCTTTCCTTCTACCAAGTGTGAAATATGTCCAGATATTTTAACTACTTTTGCAGTATCATAAAACATAAACACTATTTCTGTCCCTACAGAGGACATAAAGACTCTGCTTTAGTGGCTCTATTTTCAGAGGTAGTTAGTCATCCCTAGATACCTACAAGAAAGATACTGTTATGCTACATCAGAGGATTTTTTTAATTTTAAACTATTTTTATGTGAATGCATTTATTTCATACAACCACAGTTAAAATGAAGCAGCAGTGTGTGGACATAAAACATAGTGTACAGCTCTGCAATCCTTCATTCAGTCTGTGTTGCTGGCCAGAAGATGTCTGGGAAAATGAGCTTTGTCAAACAAATAGTTACATGGTGTAGGGCAGTTCTTGGCATAGAATTACCAGAATTAATTAAAAGCTCTGACGATGTCTCTTGGGCATTTTCATTGAAAAAAAGGTGGAGGAGTGTCAATGCTGATGAAGTTTGTGTTTTTTTTAAATACACTGATCTTTTTTCTGAAGTACTGAGTTAATCTTTGTTATTTGCCTCCACACCCACCCACTTCAGGATCTTAGTCTGTGCATTGGTAACAGAGTTACCAGTGGAAGGAGGATTTTTTTTCCCATTTGATTACAATCAATGAATTTTTTTTTTCTTGGAAAATCCAAATATTTTTCAGATTAGTTGGAAAAAACTGAGAGTATTTTTTTTCTCAATTTGAAGTTTGGATAAAAAAGTTTTCACAACTTTGAAATACTCATGGGTCTAATAGTAAATGTTTGCTGCATGTCTTGTAACATAAGGCAGATTTCACAGCTGTCTCTTTCAGAAGAAGGGTAGCTAGCATACTAGCCCTCTGACACATGCTTTATATATTCTTTGATTGAGAAGGAAGAATATCTTAATTGATGACATTATATTAGTAAGTTTAGTTTGTTAATCTCATAAAAATATGAGCAGACCTTTTCTCCCATTTTTTTTTCTTTCTGTCTCTTTCTTTTACATTTTATTTCATTTTAGTTTTACTTATTCAGTGCAAAGTCAAGATTTGTGTTAACCGTCACCGTGACAACAGCTTCCTTGTAAAACCAGTAACATGCTCAAAACTGCAAATTCCTTTAAATTACCTTTCTGGAGATATATTAGTGTCACAGATAGAGAATCAGTAGTTCTGTTTTTTGAAATAATCAGTTTTTCAAAAATCATCTTTTGTAAAAAAATCAGAGATCAGCCCAATATTTTTATCCCATCTAATAAACTATCATCAGAAAAATAATCAAAAAGTAATAGATGAACTATTTTCCCCCCTTATATTTTAACTGGCCTGGTTAATGTCTTTTGAAGAATGTTTCATCTTTTCCATTTGGATCCGTGCTTAACTGGAATAAATAAATAAATAAAATAAATAAATAAATAAATAAATAAAATACAATGTAAATATATTGATAAATATTTTAATGTGATATATATATATAAATAAAATTGGCAGCATGTATTTCAAATAATGTGATGTTTCTAATTTTTCAGGAGGTCCAAACCCAGATATTTTCTTTTGTTTCACTTGATTGATTAAATAATAAGAAAATAGGGGAATATAAAAGAGAAATCTGAACTTGTAAAGTCTGCAAAACTGGTAAGAAAAACTCCGACTTTTTCACATATAATGGTATACACTCTAATGTTGTGAAGTTTTTTAACAGCTTTGTGTGGCCTGAGATACACATTTAGGCATGAAGAGATTGAAAGCTTGCTATTTTGGCAGCAATCAGGACTTGGAACTTAGAAGTGAGGAACATACGGCTCAGTATGCAGGATGAGTAATTGAATATTGGAATAGATATCCTTACTTTAAGGAATTCTATAGCTGTTTTTAAAACAAGTTTTACCCTTTTGAGGTCTCTAAATCATGATAATTTGGGGCTCTTGGGTTCACTTGTGAAGGCATAGAATAGGCAGAAGAAATAAGGCCCTTCAATTTTTTTTTTTTTTTTATCCCCTGTATGAAGCTATGTAAGAGCTTATCACTGTTTTTTTTGGTGTGACTCATATGACATCTTCACAGCTTTCCTCTATATGAGCAATGAGGCCAGACTAAACCAATGTTGAGAAAATCTTTATATCATGCCACATAAATGAAAGCCCTCACTTAGTTTTGCTGCTAAAGGTATTGCAAAGCAAAGAAGATAAGTAGCACACTGCTCATTACCAGCTTCCACTACATTTTTCACAGACTCCACTTAATTGTGTTATGTCACTGTATCTAACTTGCTTATCCAAGCAATAAGCTACACTTCCAAGCCAGACTTCCTCAAGCAGAAGAAATTTTTGCCTACAATTGTCTATTAAGAATCCCTTTTACTGCAAAAGAATACTCAAACTGCTGCTAGCTCAGCAGGTAGTTAAGCAGAGCTCTAGGGCTTCACATGCTTCCCAACAGCAGACTTTCCTAGGGACACGAAGATGATATGTCTTTTCCCTTTCCAGTAAGAAGAGAATATTGATTGCCCCAGTTCTTTTTCACTTGTGTGTTTAGACTCAAGATCTAGTTGAATTTATAGCTTCCATTTGTAAGGCTTTTCTTCCTTTCATATGATGTCTCTATGTCTATTGTAATTTATTTTTGTTTTATACGATACAGGTCTTACTTAACCTCAGTTTCTCTTCATCTACCCCTATTGTTTATTATGCTTTCCTTCCTCTTCATTACTCTCTTCCTTTTTCTTTCATTGCCCAACGCAGTTGTCTCAAGTGAACTCCTTTCCTCATTTAGTACACTGTCTAATCCATACAACCTTTTACCACTGTTTAACCACCTCCCAAGACATGAAACCAAAGTGATAGATGATCTTCTAGTCCTCATTATTAATGTCAGTTTTGAGTATGTTCTATGTAATACCAAATTTCATATGATACACACTGCATTTTTCACTGAAGCACTCCTTGCTTATTTTGTGTTCAATAAAATTAACTTTTTTCTTAAACACTAAAAGTGACAGAACTCAAATAGAATGAGAGTATTGTATTATTTTACTGGTCTGTTTTTAAATGTTGTTATGAATGAATATACACAAATACAATGACAAAATTTTCTCTCCCATCCATGCTGTAAGGTTGCCTTTCTGTACATTCTCCTGCGATTTTTATTTTAAGTACTCAGTTGCTGGCAGGTGTATAATAATGTGTTAAATATGTTGCTTAATTATTCATTCTTTCCTCTTTTAAAAATTAAACAGATTTGAAAATGCATTAGTGTGAAAATGCCACGCAAAAAGTGTGTTCTATAAAAGTCTTAATAGGCAATCCTCACCCTCCTTCAGAGAACAAAAGAAAGTACTATTTAAAATGTCTAGTTTTACTTGCATGAAATACTGACTTTTGCTGAGAAGCAAAAAAATCTGCTTCAAGTTTCAAAATTTTAAATCTTATCAATTTATTTACTATAAGCCTGTGAATAGACCAACAAACTCTAATTAATATGATAGACTCATAAAAGAATAATAATGAGTAATCACAGCTGTTTAACATCAAGGACTAATCCCTTAAATAACCAAGTTAACCAGTACAGTTTGTATTACATTGCTTTGGCAAATATCTTTCATTTGTGTGTTTCTGAAACTTAGGATGAAGGCCAATTTAACTTCAATTAAGTTTTACTTGGCTCTCTAAGCTGTTGTACTGTATAGTCATGGAGAAATGTAGATGAAAAAAGCCCTAGGTGGTTCTCTGGCTTTGTCTCGTGCCAGACCAGAACTGCACTCTCTACTACTCTCACGGTTGCCTTTGCTGGCTGACTTGAATATGATGCAAGTGATGTACTTGCTGAGGTTCAACAGAACTCTGAATTAGGTGTTTTCTAGCTTTTTCAGCAACTTCTAACTCTTTTTTGTCCATTTTCAGAAACTATTTATAATTCCTACAATTACCATTTATATAGTGTTCATATCTTCCTGGTAATTGTACCCTCCTTTTTAGACAGCAATCATCTTCTATGCCCAGACCCTTGCTGTTTCAGCTTCAATTTTCTACATCCTACGTTTCTTTCATCATAGTTGTTTTTATGGTTGCCCTGAGTCATGAAACTTGAGATCTATGATCCCTGCATTAAGCATTTGACAGAATTTATCAAATCACATTTATTCTATTATTTCCGTTCCCCTATGATGAAGGACTAAGCAAAGAAAAGTAAAGAGGAAATAATGATTCAGATATAAAAATGTTTGTGACTGCTCATGCGGTAATAACTTGGAGCCAGTCTATGACACACTCCCCCTTAACCCCTACTTTCCCCTGAAATCTTTCTTCTAATAATCCTCAGTAGTTTAGAGTGGGTAGTAAGGGAGGAAGCAGCTAAATATCAATAATTTATGTGGACTATATTCAATTCTGAGATTTTAAACATTCTGTCATTAAGTTACTTGGCTGCTACCAAGGACATTCAGGAGGTAGGATGGAATGGCAGGCACAGAAGGGATCACATAAACAATTTTAAAACATTAGGAAAAACCATCATGGATGGTAACTTATCTACAGTTTCATTGTTGAAGTATGCTTCTTATATACTGAGCTAAATTCTCACAATGAGTGATATGAGGTCCATGTGACTTGACAGAGAAAATGTGTAGCAACAGAATATCCAACATTCAATTAAAACAGCTATTGATAAAAACTCTTTCTCGTTCTCATGGGTATTACTACCTGATCAGGCTTCTTTTTTGCAAGACTGGAGACCAGCAGCTAACTGCTAAGATGAAAACAGCCTCTCTGTATTCTTTACCTTGGTATTGCATGATGCCTGATATTGCCTGAGCTTCTTCATGCAGAAAGCAAGGACAGTCTTTATAAAACATGGGTTCTAGAATAATTTCAGAGGTAGCAGGAACAGCACCTGAACTATTTGTCAGTTTTACTGGTAATGACTATATTCCTTTTGGAACTCCAAGGGCATGAAGGCACGAGTTGTAAAAAAAGTCAGATACTGAGCTTGTGGCACACACCTCATTCCAGTTATTTGCAAAGTGTTGTCCTTGAAATTACAATGCCAGATTAAGCTTATCAAGACCTGCTAATATGATTACAACTTGTGCCCAGATAAAGGAATAGCAAACTCCTGGTTCTTAGGAGACCCACATTATATACATGTGTAAAAAAGGGCAAATTTCTACCCTTTATTCTTGTGTTTTTAGACATAGAAAACTTCAGTCTTTCTGTAGATCTTTGCTCATTGAATGTTTTGCAGTTTATCAGCAGGATATAAGGGGGGGAGTTGGAAGGGGATGGGAAGTAGAAATAATTAAAAGGACAGTGTGTCAGTTGAGAAATCTGGGAAGGTAAGTTATATTATATTCTGCAGATTCTTTTTCTGTTTGTGAAATAAATTGTTTCTGTTCTGTACTTTTTCATTACTTGTAGTGTACCATAAAGCTCTTCCTTTCTCAATTTGTGATCTTATTGAAATATTTCCTTGAGGCACAGATTTGGTTCAGGCTTTTATATACATCAGAATGACAGAAATTCCAAATCACTCTCTGGTGCCCTCTGCCTATCCACCTTTCTGCCTACAGATTCTGGAATTTGAAATTATATGTGCTAGTGCCAGCTAGACTTGTGCTTTTCAAACTTTCCACAATATTTCCAGGTAGATACCTGCAGAGGCTTACATCAAGCATTTAAACTTTCATTATTTTTTACTTTATCAGGACACAGTTGTCATGAGCTCAACCTGGGCAGTGAGAGAATGGAAAATAGGGTTATAGACTGCAGTTGTCTCTGTTTCTGCCACAGCACTGGAAATATGTAAGTAGAGAGTTTAAAACAAGTTCAAATGAGCAAAAATTCAGATTAAGTGCTGACTGCCCACTTTTCACATGGACAAAGAGAGCTGCATTTATTTTAGAAGTGTTGCATCATACAGAATGTCTGATCACCTTGCAAAGCATAATTTAATTAGAAGTTAAATTTGGGACGACTGGTTTTCACTATAGAGATGTTGGCAGCTGGACTGTGCTGTGTCTGTTAAAAAAAATGATACTAGCCGTGAGTCTGGGCCTCACGTGCTTTTAGAACTTGATGAGAGGACTAGTATATAAATTATTAACCTAGGAGGTTAATAATTTATTTAAACCTCAAAGTTTGAATGTGGAAAATACATTGTGAAAAAGGCTTTCATCAAGGCTCTTATAAGGGTCCATAAATCACATTAGAAATTAAAAGAAACCAAACCAAACAAAACAAATAGTAGTGGAGAGATGAATCCTTACTAATACCAACTAACAGGACTATTGTATATTCATCTCAACGATGTTGAAACACTTCGTTTATTGATTTTTCAAAATAACCCTAAGACACACAGGTATGTGGATGGGCAAATTCTTACCAATTTCAGATACAACTTCTGTGGCTACTGAGTCCTTTAGTTTTGAGCATATAAGGAATGGGCGACAGCTGGCAAAACAAAACTGGATGTATAATGCCTATGTTTTAATATTTTATGTACTTCTAAAGTGCTGCTATTTCTAACAAGAAGCATTGGGTCTGGTTTCTCATTTACCTCTGCACTGCACAGAGAAGTCTGATGGAACTCTGAGTAGGAAAGAAGGATTCCTGTTTTTTTCAGCTGAAGCTGTGGGAGTAACCATTATTGCAGAAAATGTGTAGTGTGTAATGAATTGGATATGGATATGCTTCTGTTAAATGTGCTTATCTGGGTTTCCTTTTTTATTTTTGGCTTTTTATAAAGATCATTATTTCTAAAGATTATATTCTATGCAACTCACTATATGATGCAGCAATCACATCGAATTTAGTGTGGAACTAAAAAAAATGAGCCATTATTAAATTGTCTTTCTGAAACTGGATTCTTTTTGGGCTTTAGCATGGAAATTACAAGGAGGGTAGCAATAGGACTGAGTAACAGATGCTTATAGAGTCCGACTGGTTTAACTGAATTAGATTTAAAAATAAAGGCATTGAAGAAAAGTAAATCTCTTAAAATATTTTAAAAACTTCATTAACAGTGCCCTTTTAAGTACATACATATTTTCTTGAAAAATTAAAAGAAAAAAAAGAGTGAAGGTTCAAATGCAATTTCTTAATTAACTGGAGTTAAATTAAAAACTGCTGTTTAATGTCATGTAAGTTAACTGATATGTAGTACAGGGAGGGAAAAGTTGTGGGTGGAAGGCACTTTTCTTCCAATGCTCAGTATCCAAATTTTGAAGTTTCCAATGCGATATGGTTAAGTGCAGGCAAAGCTGATTTTGATGTGTGTGTTCATATTGGGTTCACTCAGCATGCAGGGCATTGTTCAGATATTGTTCGACCAAAGAGATCACTTTGTTAGTTCAGGATTTAAGTAAGGAAAATTGGCCTGAAATGTACAAAATTTTGTGTTACGGTGTTTCTCTGTGGTGTTTGTATTTGTATGAAGTCATGTAGTATTTCAAAGCATCTTAATAAAGGATATATATTATCTTTACTAAGCTCTAATTCTGCACTTGGTAGAACAGAGCATTTAGAGTGTCATGGACTTTTTTATGTTGTGTAGTCAGCAATTAGGGGCCTTGAGCCCTGTTGCTTTCTTAGTAGTTATGTGTGGCCACTGAGTTCCTGGGTGAAACATCCTTATGAAATTTTCATTGATGAGAAGAGTTGTGGTTTTATTTTCAGCATGGTGTGAATGAATTTAGCTGCATGAGTCCCATTAATGTTAATATGTGTTGTGCATCTAAATGACTGTGCATTTTACTGAAAATTTGCCTCTTGGTGTGCTTAGACTAGAACAGGATATATTCAAAATCATCCTTCCTTGAAATAACCTGAAAATCTAGTGAATATGGGGGTAATGGGAAGGCATTCAGAACTACAAATCAAAAAAGAACTGGAGGGAACCACAGGGAAAATAAAAACCGCAAAAGAGATACAAAGCAGATCAAACAGCTGTAAAGTCAAACAGAACATGTTGGGAGCAAACAAGGATGTTAAAAGCTTAACAAACCAGAATACAGAGGAATCACAAAACTACATTTAATAGATGTGACTATTAAACTAAATCATTGTGTATCAAATCACCTCCTAAAACCCAGAAATCTCTTCTGTAGATGGTGATAGTTGTGAGTCATGGTATGTAGAAATTTATGGAGGTACTTCTATTCTTTCACCCCAAAGTAAGTCTTAGGACATCAGATTGATCCTCTTGACTTTTCATGTTGGGAAGTCTAAATTTATACTTTTTTTTTCTTGACACAGAGATCATGTGTTTGACTGTGTCATCCTCCTGTAATGCTCACAACTGATGCATTATAGGCTTGCAATAACCTGACCTCTCAGTAAACTGACATGTCTGATCTCTGTGACCTGTGGGGGAAGAGATGGAGAAAGAGGAAAGCATGCTATCTTTATTTCCTTACATTTTCAGAGTGGGATGATGATGTTGATCATCTGCCCAAGATGGAGTAGCACATTCTATAGCGTAGGCAGGCTTTGACCTGGCAGAATCTAACAGTAGAAGGGCTGCCAGTTATAAATGAGAAGCAAGATTGCCAGGAATTTTATGGGAACAATTTTCTCAGCTAGGTTAACCTTTATAAAAGCCACATATTGTACTAATTTTCTGTGAGAAACTGTGATTGTAAGATTATAATCGGAATGGTTTGATGCATAAAACTCCTCCATTAATATTTGATAACTAGTATTCTGAGAAAAAAATGCTTAATTTTGTTGAACATGCTGAAATACTCCTAAAGAAATAAATTTTTAAGTAAGTGGTGAATTACTGTATGCTCTTGTGGTATTTATTTTGTTGCTGCTAATCAAAGCTGCTCTGTAACAATCTTTATGCTACTATGGGTGTCCAGTATTGCTGTAGTGCTGCCCCACATTTTGTTTAGCACTTTCTTTATAATAGAAAAAAACAGCCCAGAATGTTCTTGGTGAGCTGTATGAGTTTGAATTAATCTATTTGACATTTTCAGTTTGCAGCTCAAGAAAACTGCCTTGGGATCTCATTAAGAAGTTGTGAAAATTGCTTTGTCATGTGTCTATTGATTCTGGTAGATGAACACTATCAAAATTTTGACTCTCCACTTTAGACCTATTCTTCTTCTTCCTTCCTCCCCTGTCATCTGTATACTTGTATTTATAGGTGAGTGAACCTGCTGTGAGAGAAAGAGATATCTCATAATTAAAAAACAACCACACACCTTTGTGGTTTGCAAGATGGAATTAGGTACTTCAAAGAGCAGTGACTATGTTACACACTTTTTTCCTGCAAATGTACTAGAGTAGTGATCTAGATGCTTCACAGCTGGGATGGGGTAAGCTTTGGTTCTGACTTGTTTGATCTCCATTGTGGCTTTGCTTCAGAGTTTTACCTAAAAGATGCAGCATTAGTCTGTGGACAAATTTAAATAAAATGCGTCAAAAAATTAAAGTGGTGTCTCGGTTTGAGACAAGTTTGGGAGGAAAACAATCTGGAATGAACGTCTCCCCCAAAGACAGGTTTCAGCACTCCCTCCCCCACTGATGCGAAAGGAATTTCTTGGATGAAAGTGAAAAAAACTATTTATTAAACAAAGTGCCGGCAGGGCACAGGAAAAATGAATAACTGTTAAAATATTAAACCTTCTCGATGCAGAGAAAGCCGGTGGATGGAGAGTTCCCTCTGTAGCTGGCTCG
>QWTY01010255.1:0-14606 GCA_008033365.1 Pseudorectes ferrugineus | reverse complement strand
AGTTACCACCTAAAGATATACAAAATAATCCTGCAGGAGTGAGCTGTGGGAAAATACTTAGAACAGCAAACTGGATGGAAAACAAGTGCAGAGAATGGCAACATTTTAATATGTTACTGAAAATGTCTGTTAAATAATGAATGGCTGTCACTTACTGAAGTAATTCTACATGCTAGAACTCTCTATGTACTTGTGTTTAACCACTTTTGCATATTAATAAGTAGCTTACTTACTAGCAAGTTCATAAGAAGGATTGGAATAAGCAAGGTAAATATAATGAGGACCGTGTAACTCAGGAATGGATAGGGCAATTCACTGCTCAGTAAAGGATCAAGGAATGCATCATGGTAATTAATGTCTCCCAGCATCATTGCAAATGTCTTCATTACAGAAAGCAGAGGTGTGCTGTATGTTTGCTGCAAAAAGAAATGTCAAAATAAAGAAAAAACCCAACTGATGAAATTTGTAAATAAAGTCTTGAGATGCTTTAGTCAAAGACAATATTTATAATGATAAAAACTTAACTATATTATTGAACTAACCTGTGAACCCAAAAGGACAAAGAAGCTCAGCCCAAAGGCCAGTATCAGGAAAAAGAAAACGACAGCAATCCGAATCAAAGTCCTCAAAATTTCCCAGAACATCACAACATAGATTCCATAGTTCTCAAATCTAGGCAATAAGTAAAAAAAAAGATATGCCATCAGTCATAGAATCACTTAGTTTGGAAAAGACGTTTAAGATAATCAACTCCAACCATTAATCTAGCACTGCCAAGTCTACTCCTAAACCATTAAATACTGAAGTTAGAATCCCTTGCAGTTATTTATGTAAGGCAGTAAGTAATGCCGAATTTCATCTGTGAAAAGAGATTGCCTCTCTGAGAAATTCTGTGATGGTAACAAACCTGTTCTACTTTCACATCCAAAAGAGTGCAAGTGATCCTACTCCCAGCAAGCTTAAACTGCATAATCTTGTTTTTTAATGCACAAGAACAAATTGCAAGATAGTATTTTTCATGGATAACATTTATTCTCTTCATAGGCATAGGCAGTGCAATACTGTGCCACTGTTGCATTCAGAATAACAACATTAGCAAATTATCCAACTTTTTTCTGCTTCTCGAAGAAAAATAGCAACCAGAAGAAAGGACAACTGGCACGGTAATCAACGTAGCAGCTACGCACCTGATTTAAAAGGCTTTCACTTTTTACAAGATGTGAAATAAACTACATATATGTAGTTTTAGTGCAATACAAAGTATGAAAAACAAACAAACAAGAAGAAACACATTGCTCAGGAAGAGAAGGGAATAGCTTAATTTTAAGACACCTGTGTTTCCAACAACAGTCTGTCACCTGGCAAGCCTCCCCTATTCTTGGCTAACACAAAAACTAAATCTCAGAACAGGAATTACCATAAAGCAGATTAAAATACTTTTTCTTTCAAACCTGAACGTGGGAATTTATGTCCTCTCTCAAACCCAGGATCCAAGAGATTTTTATGCTACTACAGTAGCAACTGTGAAAATCCCTCCACATGATTTTCACTCTGAAATATTATGTACAAGACTGAAAAGGTCAAGCTGGAAATAAAGCAGACTTGATCTTCTCTTACTTATTAGGCATTTACTAGACAAAATTCAATTGAAGCCAGTGGACTCACAGGTTGCTTTGGGAAAAGACAGCCTGAATGAGTTAGAAAAATCATGTGTAGAGTTCTACTGCTACACACGTGAAGAAATAAGTCAGGCATTCAACCCAGCAGCAGAAGAAAGGTTGCACAATCATCTGTTTTCTTTTTACTGTGTAGGTTCGACACTCATTTTGCCCAGAGCACACAGGACACGCCCATTCATTACTCATCTAAGATCAGACACGGGAGGACAAGGTTTGCAGCAGAGGCAATACCATAAAGGTACTCTCTTTGACATTAGCTCTGTTTACAAACCGCGTCCTTAAACATGTCTACTACAGTAAAACAACCCTGAAATTAATCAGCAAATGTTGTGTTTGTCTGTCTGCAAGACTTCATGGGGGTGATTAGAGCGTATATACAATAAGGCTCGGAAGAACACTTATGCAGTGTTATCACATGCAGTCCTGCTCAGGCACAAATGTGATTAATTTATCAGTCTTAAGCACTACACCCACATTATTTTTTTCCTCCACCCAGCTCTCCTGCAGTTTATAACTCTTGGACACTATTGTACCAGTGACAACATTTAAGATAATTAAGGGCAATAAACAGATGTAATGTCAACTGAAGAAATAATATCATTCATTGTAATTCTTTTACAGGACACTATGGTATAGAGAAGTGAGACGTGCCATTTAATAAGTAAAATGATAAAAGAATTTGCCTTCTCACAGGTATTACTCATAAAACCTAACTTCCTTATGCCTCTCATAATTCATTTTTTCTGTTTTTTTTTAAAGTCAAAGTCTATAAAGCGTAACAAAAGATGATTTTTAAAAGATACAATTCAGCATTGCTTTGCTTAATTAACATTAAAATAAATCTTGTTATTTCTATAGTTGCTATAACAAATGCTGTGATGCTCTACATGAAAAACACTGAAAATGACTTTACAGTTCATCAGAGATTAAAAAATTCCTATGGTCCTAATCTGGAAATGTGTATCGTTCGAAAAAAATAAAAATACAAAATGGGACTGTTAAACTTGATCAGTCACAGTTTAGGATATGCAAAATATCTGAAAATATTAAAATACTTTATTGTAAAGCCCATAAAAAATTTTTACCGTTGAAGATAAAGCAAGAAGTTCATCCAAGACAAGTATACAGCAATTGCTCCACATTCCCACTGCAAATGAGCTGGTGTATTAATAAATAAAGAAGACACAAAAATTATGCTTGTAGTATAAATGGTCCAGTCCAGTAGATTGGAGTAATCCAACAAATATTTCAATTTCTAGGATTTAAGAGAGACAGGTTAATATTTACAAGTCATCCATCATTAAAGCATGGAATTCAATACACTATTTAAATTCTCTTCTCAGTTTTAATCTTTATATATAAAAATTAAAAAGTCTAAATTGGCATTTCCCTTCTAATCAGGAAAAAATCAGATTAATTTCAATATCATACAAACTTCCATGCAAGCACATTGTCTGATTAATGTTATTTCTCTAGGTACTTACCTGCTGAATCAGCTGAAATATTTCTTTGCAGATGCCCAGTAAACTCATAATTAAAACTAAACACATACACACCCTTGTGAAGTATGAGTCCTGAAACAAAAATCAGAGCACAAAAAAATTAGAAATTATTAAAGGAATGTTCATTTCAGCTCTACCTATTATATATACATTATATTGCCAAGTTAGGTAACTCTGTTAGCTTGTGTCATATAAACTTATCACTATCTAAATTCTGTTTTACTAATATTTATTGTGAAATCCATGTACTGGGTTGGGCTGTATACGTGATTCTCATGATTTTTTCATATATCAGGATATCTTCATGAACTTTTTATATCCCTTAAGTTTATTTTATTTCCTATTTCTACTAGCATATCCTTTTTGAGTTCCTGTTTCAGTTCTATGCCTTTTCTCTTATGTGAATCGTTTTTCTTCAATATTAAACAAATACTATTCACTCCAGAGAAAAAACTGAAGTAACCATATACAAAATGTAAATTTCTCAGGAAAAAAAAAAAACAAGAAATGAGAACTGAAAATTATCCAAAGAGGTTGCTGCTGAATGTTTCGAAATATACACTTTAATTCTACTCCTTAGAGTTGCTAGATCATAAATTAATCTAAAAATGACTTAAATAATCATATCGTTTTGCTACAAAAATCCTAAAAATATTGTGACCACTAATAAAGGTACCTCATATTCTAATGGTCTTGCTTCATAGAGCTCTGTTCCATTCAAAGGTCTTACTGGTTGTATGTGAGTGACCAGAAGAGTCAGTGGGATGAGACCGAGAGAATATATGCCTAAATTCATTAGGTGTGCTCGAAACCCATAGGCCATCCTTGAAAGTGAGAATGTTAAAGTTACAACACTTTACAAATTTAGAAGAGCATGCATTCAAATTTAACAGCCAACAATTTCTTCAAAATGAGGAAATAAACATTTCTTGAAATGTCCCTTTGTGATGAATGTGTTCATCGCTTATGTGGACTAAAGTGTATTTGCCATTCTGAAATACTGTTCCTTTCATTTTTAATTAGGCAACCTTATTATATATTTTTGCAATAATGAGGAAACAAAGATAGTAGTTGTCTTTGTTGTAAATATCAAAAAATCTTTACCAAATGCTAAGTTACTCTTTATGGAAAAGACATTTGCTCAGTCTACTCTATAAATATACACATTTTAATAAACAACTTTCAGGCACAATAGCCTTTATCTTGACACGCAGTGTTATATTTTATGTACATTAAAATAGACCAACCATTTCATAAGCAAATATTCTTTACACACAGGATGACTGAGTAGCTCCATGCGATTGTGGCGCACCATGGCCTACAAAACACAAATACAGAAGGATCAAATTTAATTCATCTAGGTAAGCAAAGTGCTTACAAAACTGGCTAGGCCACCTTTTTTACCTGAATATTAGCCTAATGAAAAGTAAAATGTGTGTAAGATATGGCAAAGTTCTTTTGACTAAGCACTCTGGCCCAAACCCATCACTATCTTGCCCTCTGTCTGCTGAGGCATTCAGCTTCTCAGCTGTGGCTCTGTTAGTCTATTTCAAGCTTCAAAAAATTATACAGACTATTTTCAATTATACCTGTGAGACCGTGCTTTTACATTTAATGAGAAAATATTTATTTATTTATTATTAGACAGTACAACAACTAATTGCCAACAGCTATCCCAAAAAGTAAGCATATTAAGCCAGAAAGTTTGTTATATAAACATTTGCTGACAAAGAATGAGAGAACAGATTGACAATGCAAAAAACCAGCAAATTTGCTTCGGGCACAGTAAGTATTTTGCAATTAGCATACGAAACAAATCAGCTTGTCAGGTTTTTCAGTGCCTTACATTCCAGTGCATAGTCACAACAATGACTGAGTGTGGTTTTCTTTGATGTACTACCTGCCCATATAGCACATTCTCTTGATAGCTTTATCTAAACCTAAAAGAATTTTTTTTTATTACTTAGAACTTTGACCCATACTTAATTTCAATATACTTTTAATATACAGAGTTATGGGCTTTGGAGAAGAAATATTATGATGAAAAATTCAAACCTCTTGATTTTATCTAAACCAAGACAGCAGGCAATGATGTCAGAGTAAAACCAGAACTTACGTTTAAAGTGGTAAGTGGTTCATAGAAAATATCTTCACCATCCTTTAGTTTCCTGTTAAGTGTCAAGGGACACTGAAGATATCTGAAGTTATATTCAATCTGTATAACACACATACACCACAATTTAAATATAATGCAAATGATTATCTCAGAGATTACGTTCTTAATACAAAAAAGGCTATCCCTTAGAGAAAAAAAAGCATTATTGTGTCAAGGTAGTCAGAATCGAGATGTATATTCATTGTTAGCTGAACACATGCCATCAAGATACACATCTGTGATTCAAAGATGTTTAAACAAACAGCCATTTTGAAACGTAAAATAAAAAGTGCACATTTCTTGCTTAAATGTTACTATTAGGAAAGGTCATTTTCATAACCGTAATTTGTTTTAATGCCAAATTTAAAGAAAAGCTTGTCTTTAAAAGTTATATGGCTTTGATAATACAATATAAAGAAAATGCACAGTAGAAAAACATTTGCAAGTGTTCTGTTAATGATGTGGACACAATCCAATATAATCATTGATAAGGAGGTTTTCAATATGGTTTCAAACGTAATATAACTGTAGAACATTCATGCCTCCCTAGCATTGTTAAAAGCAATCTACTGCTTACGATTTTGCACAAGCATGTACAAAAAAAAAGAAACATGTTGAACTCTAAATTATTAATGACAACTGCACTACTTATTATAAGCTTACTTTCGATATGCATAAATTGATATTAGGTCTTCTCTCGCTGCTATTTTGAAATACCCATAACCTCTGATACCCAGCTTGATTGCAAAAATTAACACAGCAAAGATACAATTTATATGGATTGTAGAAGTTTAATGTCACACTTACTAAAATGTGTAAGCATGAAGGTTACAGAAACTGAACTTCAAAGCATTTACAGTCCAAAGGATAAAATAAAATCTGTCACCTGTGTTCTGTATTAAGATCTGAGATTCATCTACAAGTGTACCTTACATATATGAACTTGACATATACATTAAAATATACATATCGTGCACTTTCCCAGACTTTTTCATCTACTTACATAGAAGTCTCGACTTGTCTTTTCCTCTGAAGACTCAATTATGCAGTTGTCCAACACCAGCTTTGCAGATGAACAGAAAAGTGAATTAAGGTGATACAGACAATGTTCAACAGAAAGAATGTGTTTGGACCAGAAGAAAATGACCGTCAAATACAACAATCACCTAACAGAAGTGATGATTCAGTCAGATTTTCTGATGTATGTTTTGAAGACATAAAATTCCAGAGTTTACGTGTAGGAGTTAAATATAAACTATGCAGTTTACAAGGCTACATGCTGGTTTACAAGTATGAAGTGTGAATAGTTTATAAAGACATACATACCAAGTTGCTATTTTAATAAAAAACCATTTCTGTTGTGTCATTTAGCAGTTAGCTGAGAGACTGAAAATATCTCAGATGATTTTGCACCCAATTCACTTATGACTTTCATTACATTTATACGTCTGTTTATATTACTTCTATAACTCCATTGATCTCAGGAAGCTAAGAACTTTTCTAATACTGAGGAACTTAAACTGGACAAATGGAAACTATCACTAAAATGCTATTAAATAATTTTGGGAACTTATATTATTTCTATTTCATAATAATATGTACTAGTGAGGACAGCAAGCAGAAAAATCAATGCAGCACAACTAACTAAGGTTATTTGGTGAAGTAATTTCTTCAACATGTGCAGAAAACTTACTTTAAATGAATCAGGAAGATACTCAACCATTTCCAGCAAAGGACACTTATTGGCACTGGAATAGTGAGAGAAAGTCACAACAGCTTCTTCCCATCTGCAAAAAATTATTTCAGATAATGGAAAATTAATTAATTGCTTCTGTTTTAAATTAACTACTTTTAGATTATTTGAGTTTTATTTAAGATAATGAAAATCATAACGTATAACAATTCTATGCACTATTAAATGGAAACTAAGCTGTTTGGGGAGTAACTGAGTAATATTCTGGATGCTTCTGTAAGAATGATTCATGTTAAATTCTGTTATCAATTAAACAGAAATGTTTCAACTATGCTAAGATCTCCTAAAAAATATGAAACTGGAACAAATTCTGGAATCTTGGGTTACAAAATTAGGCAAGTAATAATAAATACAGTAAAATCCTGTCAGTATTCCTGTAACTCTTACCAAAAGATGTAACGATTAGGCAACAGTGTAATGCTTTATTCCTAAAGTGGGGTTTCACCATACTGTAACATAAAATAGTCTAAACTGCAGTTGAAATGCCACATTTTAAAATATGTGCAATATTGAAAATCACAATTTTAAATTTAATCTCTTGAATTATTTCAGTTGTATTCACATTTTGATTAATATTCTGGAGGTATTAAGCATTATGTGAAAGGTCAAAATTATTTCTGATGGCTTCTACGTGTTTTTTTAACACAGAATCCAAATACTCAATGTAATATGAAAAACAACTTGAAAAAAACCAATCTGATGTCCATTACAATTATGTCATTTTTTATTTGTGCTCATTAGAACAGAACATAACCTCTGGAATTTTAAACTAAGTACTCAGTTTCACTTATTAAACTACAGATTTTCAGAACTTAATGTCATTTTAAAAAGCCCCAACAAAACAAAACACACTGGAAAACAAATTCAAAAAGCATGTTCTGTGTACCTTACCTTTTGTGCAAAATGACAGCAGACACTACATCTTTTCTCCTATTGTGTATTGCTTCATGGAAAAAAGAAGCTACTGCTTTGTTGAACAGAATTTTCGCACCATAGTCAAGAAGTAACCTCACTGCTTTTGCATGTCCTTCTCGTGCAGCCAAGTGCAAAGCTGTGTTCTGTGCAGACAAGCAGTAAGTATAGCAGTATGTGAGTAATTTAAAAAAAGTATGTTTCAGTGCTTTCCCACATTGAAAAGCCACATGCTTTTCTCAGTTGCAAATCTCAAATGCTTTTACTAGCAACGTAAAACACTAGAATATTGTCAGAGATTCTGATAGAGGTTACAGACATGTTCTTTACCTTGTGTCTACAGCTACAGTAGGGAAAAATCTGAAGAGGAAACTCACTGTAGGCAAGAAAAGCCAATTCATTAATATCTTTTAGTTTCGTAATTAACAAACTGCAAGTCACAAAAAGGTAAAAATGATGGTATCTACAGACATAGAACACCCGCATTTGATAATCAAGAAGAGAAGCATCCAATTATATCCAGATGTTCTCATACAAAAAAATCTGCAAGAAAATCTGAAGGCGCGATTTTGGAAGTGGAACATTTCTTTTCTCTTTGGTATTTTCATAAAAGTAAAGCAATGAGTGGTTTAGGAATCAAGTTACACTGAAACTGACTTTTGAGAGTCTTTTGAATGCACGCAGATTTTTCTGATTGAAATTAAGGACAAAGAATTGGCTTCTTATAAATTTATAGTCAAGATTTGTTTCTAATCTAGTAATTCTAAATGTTTTCAACATCAGTTCTCAGAGAAATTAGCAACAGTTTCTATGTTGGGAATTGAACAGTTCTTTAAAATGATCGCCCTATGTTTCTGATGGGACAGGTTCATACAAGAGGCCTTCAATCCAAGAAAGGGATTCTGTCCTCACCTAATACACACTGCATTTGTCCAAACTCCAGAGCAAGATAGGCGCTGTTTTTGTTGGACATGACTGTGCAGTGGATATCAAACAATATCTTAATGAGCTATAGTTGATACCAGATTTTTTAAAATCTGTGTAAGTTCTTTAAATTTGCTTTACCAATGTTTGTACTACATTGCTAAAATATTCTTGCATTTTACAGGGGGCAAGTGGGACATGTCTAATACACTCAGTATTTCATGTTTTCTATTAGGATATTTGCATCTTTTTTGTCTCCCACTTAAAAGAATTGGATAACAATTTCAGCAATCATATATTTATCCAAGAAATGAACTTTTAACAGTGGTGAAATATAACAGCACTGAGTCTGCCACAGGAAATAAAATATTACACATGTAATGCACAGTGGAAAACTACTACTAGCCTAGCCCTGACATTTCATCTACAAGTAATAGCAGACAAGAAACAAATAATGTTAACACATACCCCTTCTTCATCCACTCTGTCAGTACACTTCACATTAGTATCCAAAATGATCTGCATTGTCCGAGTGTATCCTCCGAAGGCAGCATGGTGCAGGGCTGTCCAGCCTTTATAATCACTTACATGTAATGGTATAAAATTAGAAATTATAAATAAACACACTTTTTATAAATTTAAAGTAAATATAAACGTATGCTCCTTTGACTCAGACCTCTTTTCTTTGGCATGACTACTGCAGAGATGTCCATACCTTCTGTCAACTACTCCGTGAAGGTCAATATACCATTCAGAAGTAAAAGGTTCAACTCAATAATAGTACTTAGGTCTCTCTCTTTTCATCTCTGCTTCTGAGACCTGAGGATCTTTGACCTGAAAGCAGGACTCACACTGCAAGGCAGAATGCCTGTGAACCAACAGTCCTAAGAAACCCTACTCAAGCCTGTAATTGAAGCTGAAATGATTGCAATATTTCCAAATCAAATTTTTTCCATGAAAAGGTTCAATATTCTTCTCTCAGTTGGATTTAGAGAAACCTTAGCTTCACCAGCATTAGAGGCCTTGGCTTTACAGCTAGCCCTGATTCTCTGTTTTATAAGTATTTTATAACCATGCTCTTATGCTGTATGTTTGTATTTGCACATATTAATATAATAATTATTTTAATATACTGTACTTCTATTTATATTGCATTAACTTCCCAGCAGATTAACATAAAACACAGGGGGATAGTTCTTTTTTGGCCTAATGAATAAAAATCTGTATACTTACCAGAGGAAAAGAGCCCCTCTCTTCAGAAGAAACTGAACTACCTTCTCATGACCATTCTGGGCTGCCAAATGAAGGGGAGTCATTCCCTTCTTATCACCTTCATTCAAAAGTCTTGTGTCCTTCATATCTCTTATAAGTCGTTGACAAGTATTGATGCGCCCATAGCTTGGCAAGATACACACAGAAATTAATGTCAAAAATATAGGAATGAAAACCATGGCATGGATTCCATTGCCCAGACTGTGCCACTAACCTGGCAGCAAAGTGTAGCGGCGACTTCTTATCCCTGCTCTTCGAGTAGATGGACACGTTGAGGCTGAGTAAATTATTCACAGAGAGGGCCACACCTTGTCTGCATGCATAATGCAATGGAGTACATCCTTCATTATCTTCATCCACAACGAGATTTTTAATATGTTCCATCTGTTATCCCCCAAGAAATACCCAAAAACAAAAGTACAGAATTACATCTGTATCTCTTCTGCTCCACAGCTTCTAATAGCTTGCAACAATAGCATTAATACTTTAAAGCAGTATCTAAAAATAAGAAATAAACTTAAGTAAAAGTAAATTTAGGAACAAAGAGCATTTTTTTATCTGCTGATTTGTGGGTCACCATTTTTCAAACAATTACTTTTCAAAGAACACAGGAGTCTGCCATTCTGCATCCTGACTGCAAGCCATCCACAGCACAATACAGGAAATTCTTCTTTGCTGCCATTCCAACATAAATCTCTCTGCTGGCAGCAGAAGGCTTGTACCAAACATAAAGGCAGTCTTATAGTCTAGATTCAGTAGCAAAACCTCTGGCTGTCAAAACCCAGCAGTTCACTGGTTTACTGTATAAATTTATTTCCCGTTTCTCTTTTTCATCTTCATTTCCCTGTTTTCCTCTGTACCTTGTCTAACACTATCCTATAACCTTTCTTAAAGCAACTAAAAAACTCCTCCCACAGTCTGATCCACTTATTTGTCTGAATTATTAATATGATCGATAATCAGAAACTCAATGCAGAGAACTATCACTCTGTTTTAAAACGGATTCACTACATCTGCTGAAAAGGGAGGATAAATCCATTCTGAAATACAATCAAAGGTGTTCACAAATTTCAGCACGTTTTAAGATGAGTTATATTTGATTCACATTTACAAGGCTATTTCTGAAGCTCTGGAGGCCAGCTAATTTAACTTTTTCAAGCAAGCTTGGGCTCTATCAATATGAGTGCTTCATTTCAACATAGCCAAATACAAATTTATGTTCTAAATCCTTTTAAAAACCAAATCCAAGACTTCATTATGGTCCAGTCCACAGAAAGCTCCTGCAGAATATGCTGCAAGCTATTTAAGTTCTAGATGTTGACTGATTATGAGCATGTCTCCTAGCTTTACTGCATGCAAGCTGGGAAAATAGAAGTGAAAAGTTCTAGATTTTATTGCCTACCTCTTGAGCTATTCAATCCCCCAACAGCAAAATAATTTATGGGATTATGTTATTCCTTTGCCTGGCAATAAGAAAACTGTATTATTGGCTTTGAAATGCTTTCATGAGAGATATGTGATATGTACCTCTTCAAACCATTTCTTGTGACACTGGGCTACTAAACAAGTTAACACAAATTTTTACAAACATACTAAAATAAAATGGTAGCTGCTTTTTTCTTTACATTTTCGTAGTAACGGTAACAGAAAGACATAAATTGATGTTTACTGTACCTGCAGATATTTCTCATTCAGGTGCTGTAATCCCCCAGGCTGCAATACCGTCAAATGCAAGAAATTCCGACCAAGATGATCTTTTAATGATACATTTGCTCCTAAATAAATACAGAAATAAATACCAGCAACTTCAAACCTATATGATAGGTTTGAAACATCAAACATAATGATGTTTAAGACAAAGGAACAGATGTTGAACAAATATGTTTATAAATCTACAAAATCTTATAAAATAATTGTTATAAAGCTATGAAATATTCTTTCAAGTCAGCCTTGTAATGTATAATTTTGCTTCCCAAAAAAATCACCCCTACCAACACTCAGCTTTCATCATTCTCTTGTGTGTATGCATTTTATATTTCATTGCAGCACTAAGATTTATATGGGCCCCTTATATTCTGAGATGCTGAGCGCCCACAAATCAAGAGGAAATTTAAAGATGCAAATAATCCCCGCTTCTAATCTTTAAAGTTGTAACTTTGTTACAGTTTCAAAACTTACTATAAAGCTTTTTAACAAAATCAGTTGTACTATTAACAAGAGGAAATGCAGTAATAATCATTAACTTGCACCAAAACACAGCAAATGAAAGAGATAAAGCTCAAACATTTTCAAGGTGACTGTGATTTTATAAAACCACGGGTAAGACTTGAACTGTGGGCTTTAACATTTGAAGATTGGTTGCTGGTATGAAACACAACTCTGTATAAGTGGTGTGTTTACTCCACAGTTCCACTTATTTCGTGAGCTGCTGAGGAGTGCAGGGATGGAGGGCCAGTGCCACCTCCACCTTGAGAAGCGTGACACGGCATACACATTCTTCTACAGCCTGCTCACACTGTATTAAAAGGGGTGAAATCATCACACCAATTATTCCTTTATCTCAGGGGATACCAGCAGCGTGCAGCTGTTTAGCTCAGCTGCTCCTGGGCTGGATGCTGAAGTAGTGAATTCAAATTGAGAGGAAAGTTGGATGCAGAGTTTTAACATGAATGAACCCTGCTCAAAGGAAGTATATATATAGTATGTGAATATTCCTTTTTTACCTTTTGAGAGCAGTAAATTCACAATTTTCCATGATGCACAGGAAGTGGCCAGCAGAAGTGGGGATCGACCTTCTATGTCAACACTATCAATATTAGCCCCCTGCAAAAAAGAATTCCAAGTTTATGGTGAATAATGAACAAATGAAACTTTAAAATGGTGCTGCATAGAAGAAATATAGGCATTCTTAGTAACTCCAGATAAGTAATTTCACATTACATAAATACATAAATAAACACATTACCTCTCTCTATAAAACTACCAGAGTTTCTATCCATCAGCCACAGTCCAGTCATCTATATATAAAAATTCAGATGCCAAAATAACAGTGGCCTACTTCTAGGTATACTGAACTTACAGCTTATGATCTTTTGTTAGAGAACCTTTCCATGTACTTAAATTCTCAATATAAAATTGTGACTCGAAAATACCAGGATTGACACTATGGAAAAATGCAAAAATGGTAGCCGTTTGAATGATGTGTTCTTACGTATCAAACAATTACCAGAAAAAGATCTTTCTGAACCTCTGCACTGTATGAACACGATTCAAGAAGTAATGCATCCAGAAATTAGCATAGTGCAATCTGCATAGCTCGATCTATATTAATTTTCTATTCTTCAGCATAAGTGATGTGAACCAAGTCAATTTTGATGCCAAAGTAGCTGTACCATATGTATTCTGTTTTGTCTACTTTTGCACTGACACACATTGCCAGGACAGTATGGTCACTATAGTCACAGTATCACTATGGTCATATCAGCAAAGTACTACTATAAGCATAAACATATCTATCTAAAAAATCCCACCAAGCAGGAAGATACAAGTAAATGAACCAATGAGATTTAGGTATATTTTATGATGGTTTAGATATCATTTTTCCTAGATACTGACTTGCAAGTCAAACTTGATGAGTTGAACAAAGTACACAAAAAAATCTATTTTATTTGAGATAATATCTAAAGATGATTGAAAAAAAAAAATCAATGGCAGTTTTTCCATTAACTTGAATCATCTCTGGGTCCAATCTTAATTTGAGAGAATTAGTCATAATCCTGAGCAATATTTACTTTCTAGGATGGTAACACCTGTAATGTCATAATAAGAAGCACTTAATAAATGTACAGTGATTACTTTACCAGGGAGAACAGGAAGCTCCTGTTCATTAAATATTTGGGAGTAATACATGCAAGACCCTTTCCCCATTTACCTTTCTACAAGGTCAGACAAACTCTTAAAAATGATTTTTTTCATCAAGAAACAGACCTTTTTTATCCGAGTGTCTCATTTATTTCAATGAATACACGGCAGCAATTTCCAGTTCCTTATGTAATTATTAATCACCTTCCCACCAGCTAACATAATTGTTCAGCTTTTGGTAAAGTGCATTTGGCAGCATTCATAATTACTTATCACAGTAAGAAGTAACTTATATATTGTCACATGTATTTACCTCATTTATGATACAGCTGAATTAAGAGTTTGTAAAATAGTTTCTGAACTCCATTTACTTTTCAATTTCTGTTAACCCGAATGTATTAACATAAATTAATTAAACAGATATTTATATAAAAACAAACATGCCAATTTAGTAAATATCAATTAGTATTTATACTAATTTAATCTTTCATTTGCCTTTTAGCAAAGACAAAAGAAGCAAAAGGGGAAAAAGTAAAAAAAAAAAAAAA
>QWTY01010249.1:0-36293 GCA_008033365.1 Pseudorectes ferrugineus | reverse complement strand
CTTTTTCCTCCTGGAGGCACAAGACCCCTCTGCTGGTGGTGGTGTGTGCCCTGTGGCTGTGACAGAGCTTTATGAATGCTGGCTATCAGGCTTTCTGTGCATTTGCTGAGCAGCTTAGTAGTACAGGATAAATATCTGGGGACAACATCTATCATCATGACAAACCCTCTCTAAAAATCCCCCAGAACCATGCTCCCTCTAAGCAGCATTGGGCTCCCGGTATGATTCAAGCCCACACTCAGCCCCTGATCTGTTTTCAATTTGCTGATAATGATGGCATCTATTTCTTGGTCTGGGTGCAATTGCAAATCAAGTTGGCTCCTGCAAGTGTCTTGTTCTGTCTCTCCCTTCAGTGATACGCTCCTCTGAGCAGCATTTTGGTCTCACCTGCAAACATCAGGGTGCAGTGAAGGAGGACCAGGAAGGATCGTGACAGCTTTCCAATTCCCTGCTAATATGTTTGATTTTGGTGTTTGCAACACTCCAAGTTTGGATCCTGAGCAGAGCCCAGGCAGCACTAGGACTGAAAAGCCTTTGGCAGGGGGATTGGAAAAGGCTGCTGGAACAATTAACGCAAGAACAAAGCAAAGTCAAGGGTCAGGCACGTTTTGAATGAAATTGGGAACTGATCACCAGGGCCTGGGGGTAGAGACAGTATTTGCAGTCAAGGGCACCTCTCCCCACCACAGCTGCAGCAGAGGGGTGCTGTGCTTTGCCCTGTTAATTCTTGAAGGGGTTTGAGCCCTTCTTGGGTTTGAGAGATACAGGAAACGTGCCTCTGTTTCTGCCCCATGAAGGCTTGGAGTGAGGATGGGTTTAGCAGTGGTGCCAGGCCCACAGGACATGACAGGGTGGAGGAACAAACCAGCATCTTCTACTACAGGAATGCCCAAGATGCCCAGTTATCCAAATGGCTCGTTGTTGGGCTGTGCAGGGACTAATCCCCCAGGAAAGGGCACTAAACTATCTGATTGTCACCAGGTATGGAGTAAAAAGCTGGTGATTTTTCTCAAGTAACAGCATGTGCTGTATTTTCCCAGTTTTACATCATCTTGTTTGCTTTTCCCCAGTCTGGGTCCTAGGATGCTTCAGAGTGTGTTTTAAAATCTCTTTAAATCCACTTGTGTTTTCACTGTCTCCCCTACTATTGGTAACACCTCTAAATTAAGTTTCATCTGTGAATTTATTTCTTCCCCAAAGAAATTGCTTTCTTCCCCAAAGGATGCAGAGTTTTTATCGTGAGAGAATAAATATATAAAGGCTCCAGGAGCGAGTGGAGACTAACAAACTTTGTAGAGTGCTTTGGAGTATCTCCAAGGTTGGACAAGAAACCTGGATATCTAGGGATAGTTAATTGGCTGGGATGCTCCAGGGACAGGGGGTGTCTGAACATTTGAAGACACTCAAATTCCTGTCAGCTCATTCTTCCAGAGCAGAACTGAATCCAGAAAGTTTAGCAAAGAACCTTATTACTGAATTAAAAAACAGGCTGCAGAAATATAAATGTAACTCAGTAATAAAGTACTGCAATCAGTTTTTCGCTCTGCATGTGGCTTGGGGAGTCCAATGGCTCTGAGAAGCTTGGTATTCAGGGCCAAACTACGGTCTCCTATGGACACAGAGGAAAGTGTGCATTTGTATTCATTTGCGTGTAGATTATGTATTTATCAGTTTTCATCTGCTAAACACATACTAATCTGATGTGTGCTCAGAAACAAAGGATGGAATTTTATCGCTTGTCAACTTAACCTCCCTAAAGCTGGAGAAGCCACAGGTGTTGAGTTTTTCCTGAGGGCCAAAGTTAATACAAAAAATCATAGATTCGTTATAATCTTGTAGTGCTGGAACGGGCCTGCAGAGATCTCTTTCATCACTCTGCATTTAGGCAGGAGGATTACTTCTACAAAATGCTTATGGTTGTTTGCCTGACTTCTTATAAAAAACCCTCCAATATTTAACTACGCTGATAGTCATAAAGCGTTCTTAATAACCGCTTTAAATCTGCTTTGCTTGGAGTAAAACTGATTTTTCTTCTCTTCCTCTTAGGGAACCTGAAGAGCAATTGATCATAATCTTCCTGACCTTTTAAATGTGAGAAGATTGCTATTACATCTCTCCTTAGTCTTCTCTTTTGTAGACTAAACAAATCTACTTCCTTCATCTATCCTTCCTGGGCCATATTTTCAATACCTCGATCCTTCCTATTACTATCCTTTGGACCTTTTCCAGCTCTCTACATCTCCTTTTAACTGTGGTGCCCCAAAATGGATACAGTATTCCAGAAGAGTGAAATCATTGTTCTTGTGTTATATACACATAACACTTGTGATAATACATCTTAGAAGGAAATTTGTCTTGTTTGCAATGGCATCAGACCATTGACTCACTGAGTTTATGACTTGACCATTCTGTGCTGTGCAGTTGCCTGTTCAGACAGTGAATAGCTCGTCATTCTCTCCTCTGCTTCCGCACTTGATTTTTCCTTTTGATGGTAATACTTTGTACTTGAACTTCCCAAATTTCATGTTGGTTAGGACTATCTGTCCAATTATCAAGACAATTTTTCATTCTGATCTTGCCTCTCCAAGGAGTGGCAGCCTCTTTCAATTTGTGATCCTTTGCAGAGTCTAAAACTGAGGTTTTTTGGCTGGTATTCAGAAAGTTAGGACAGAGATGCTCATTCAGAGGGGACTAGGAAATTGGTTGAAATTTATAAAGAGGGGGGGAAATTGTGGGGTTTTTTCACAACCTACTTGTATGTGACCACTTAAGCAGCTTCTGGTTGTGGTGTCCTTTCATTTTTGAATTATTAAAATAATTGGCTTTTTTTAGCTGTGTGTTGCAGCAGTACACTAGAGACATCTAGTAAAAAATGTATGAGTACTGATATCTTAATGCTATTTCCTCACAGAGCTCTCATCCCTTTTCTAGTCCCATTTGTAATAGCGATGTATTGACTTTTCAGGCCCCAAATGAGATCAGTTTTCCATATTATTTCTATTTAGGGAAAAGACTTATTCTTTAGTTGAGAAGAAGTTACCACAAAGGCATTCCCCCATTGTAAGAGAAGAGACTTGGGGGCTGTGGTCTGTGATAAGAACTCCATCTAGACCTGTAACTTGTCAGGCTTTGTTTCTCTTGTCCACTGAAAGTTCATAGGGAGTATCTACCCCAGAAAAAATCTAGTTCCTTGCAATTTCCCCTTCTATATGTCACCAGATTTCTTCTTGTGCAGCCTCCTAGTATCAATCCTCCTCTTCTTACTCTCTCTTGATTCCATACTAATAATACCTCTTCCTGGGCTGTGCATTTATATAGCAGATGATAATGGAGTTCACAAAAATGGTGGGGAAGTGGGAAGATGCTTAACATTAACCAAAGGAAAAGGAATTTCCTTGTTCTCATCCTTACAAATTGCTCACTGCAAGCAAAGTTTCTCCAGGAGGCCCTGCAAGCAACATGTGCAGCAGACTCCATTTCTGCAGCATATTTCCCTGGCAGTGTGCTGACAGATACTGCTCTGACCAGCAATTCTAGTAACATCCCTGTCTGCCCAGCTGTCAGAGGACTGCTTGAGTATTTTCAGAAAATCAGCTCTAATAGTCTCACCATTTCATCTGTGCAAGGTCGTTAGTCCCCAGGTAACTATTGAGACAGACTGTAATTACCTCCTGTCTGCTGCACTATAAATCCTTATTTTCACTCACGGGTCTGCACTGGGGCCAGTCTGAAGCTTTCCTGTGATGTGGTGATCAACTTTGGGGAACAATCATCTCTCCAATACTTCTGAGAGAGGATGTCTTTTCTGAAAGCTACATCCTCCTACCTAGATTTTGTTTGCCTAGAGATAGGAGTTGCTGGAGAAAGTCCTCTGACCAGGATGTGTGTAAGTGTAGTGTAAGGAACAGAACAGTCCCTGGTGGCTTTGCTATCTGTCGACCCGTTACTCTTTGACCTGGATCATGAGGGTTTGTATTTAGGGACTGCAAAGCCTCCTGAAACAGGCAAGCCAGGGATGGCAGAGCTGGGAACTGCTGCCCTCAGTTCTCTCCCTGTGCAGGTACAAATAAGGCACCTCCCTCAACAGATCCTGTGTGTTGTATTTGGCTGCTTACCTTGGCTGGTTTTGCCTTCTCAAATGGCAGTGGTGTTTGGTCCTGCTCATGTTTTCTGGGCTTGGTTGGTAAGGGGAGGGAAGACAGCACAGAGTGGAGCTACCTTTGCCACTCTTGTGTCCAAGGGTGTCTTGGCTCCTGTGTGACTGAGAAAGCTCATGGTGCCCCAGTCGGCTCATCCTCACTCCTCAAGGGCAGAGCAACACAGACCACTCCCTCTCCCTGCCAAGGAACATCCAGACTGGGATTTGTATGTGAGAAGCAATTGTTATCTGCTCTCCATAATCACTGCAAACCACATGCGTTTGGAGGCACCTAGGGCTGGGGGAGCCTGTTGTACAAGTCAAGATGAATTAGGAGGATGTCAGGATGATCTCTGTACATAATAAGGAGAAAGAAACAGGCTGAGAAATATTGGACAAATGAAGAAAGGGAGCAATCAAGGAGAAAAGCTAGTTCTGGGCAGAGATACTTGGCTTGGCTGTCTTCCCTGAAGGCTTGTTCCATTAACGTTTGGATATTCAGCAAAAGCTGTCTTTGCAGGGGTAAAGAGATAAGCAGAAATGTTTAGTTTAAAAGTAGCAGAGCTCCAGGTTTCAAGTGCATTCTGGCTGGCTTCCTCCTCCTCCCTCAATGAAATACTCTGGCTTTTCTGTAGCAAAATATGTGAGTGAGCTTGGGACATGCCTGGGTTCCCTATGCACATGTGGTTCTGCTCCCCTCTTCTGATTTCATCCAGATGTCTTTTTTTATTATTATTATTATTAAACTGTGCTGCTATTAATAACTTGGAAGTAGGATTGCTCCTCTGAACAGCAACTGGATACAAACCCAGAGCTTCATTTAGTCTTCATTTAATGCTGGCTTCTTCCTTCAGCTAATTACCATCCTAGTACTAAAAAATGCATTGTCCAAAACAGGATGATATGAACCTTTCCTTTGTACCTCTGAGCTGACACCTGAAGGTTGCTGTTATAGTAGTGGTTATACTGAGTGCTATGTATTGTTATGAAAAAGTCACTAAGAGCCAAACCCTCACAGGTGTGTTGGCTGGCTGGTGGGCCAGGCATGTGAAATCAGTGTGATGATTTGGCTGAGTTGAGGTCAGAGTACTCACCATCTCACAAAAATGAACATGGTCTGTAATTACCCACAGTTTGCAGTATGCACGCAGGAATTTGACTTCACTGGGATGCACAGGTCCATTGTCAGGTCCTCAGCAGAGGCATTACATGTTTCTTCTCCTATGTCAGGTCCTCACACAGGCTTACATGTTTTTTCTCAAATATCAGTTCCACTGACTGCAAAAGGCTGCTGCTGAGTTTATATTGCAAGTTTCGGGGCATGTCTGGAGGGATGCTACCTCTTTGAAAGAGACATTAGCTGTCCGCAGAAGCTTTGCTGTAAAGAAATCATGCTGGGTTCACTGCCTTGCCTGCACCTTTTTCTGAAGTCACGAGGGCCAGGAGCCTGTAAATGGCAGTTTAGCTTTGTGGGTGAGACCTCTCCATGTCAGATATGAGATAGGTCTGATGTTTAGCATTGGCTACACTACCGTTTTCAAACTTCTGAGGTATTTTTAGACACTTAAATTGGTGGCCCTACCATTGAGTTCTACGGAGCATCTGCAATTCCCTTTGACTGTAGGTAGGTATGCTGAAGTTTTGGGGCCCATATGACAGTGATCATCTGTTGCCAGTT
The DNA here is from genome assembly GCA_008033365.1 of Pseudorectes ferrugineus. NCBI lineage: Eukaryota > Metazoa > Chordata > Aves > Passeriformes > Pseudorectes > Pseudorectes ferrugineus. Next base: position 30,477 of record QWTY01010249.1, on the reverse strand, counting down.
GATACAGAGAAACCAAACATGAACCAAGCATCTAGGAATTGTATTGTGTGGTGCTGTGAGAAGTGAACTTGATGATCCAGCAAGTCCTTTGCAGGCATGCATTCCTTTGGTTTTGAAGCTGGAAACATGACACAGAGTGATTTCTGAGGACCTTATTAGCTTTGGCTTTAAGTGGTAGCATGTATCTCCTGAGAACCATTCATAACATGAAAAACTTTTCTTTTTTCTTAATGGTAAAACCTAAACACTTTGCTCAACAGTGATTTAATGAGTGGAATATTCCCTTTGTCAGGGTCTGATGCTAATAATAGACAGATGGCTGGCAGTTTGAAAATCAGTCAACACAAAATTTTTGCTATATAAAACCCAAGCCATTCTAACTTGAAAAAATTGAACTGCTTATTCCACGGTCAGATTGTAAATGAATTGGCAGTAAATACAATCTACTGACAAGATGTATTTATACTGCAGAGATCTTGAAAACACATATAGCGTAAAATGGTGCATCTGATGTGAAGTGAACTATACATACAGAAAAAAGGAGGTGGGAAGAAGGAGCCTGACAGAGGGTAGGAGCAAAGCAGTGATGGGAAACAGCAGAACCAACAAAAAGGGAAGATGAAATTCACTGGCTTGTTTCTAAGAGACAGTTCTGCCAGATTCAGAGTTAGGTAATAGTTGTACTTGGTGCTCTGTATTGTTTAGAACAGTCACTAAGAACAAAGCCCTTAAAGGTGTGTTGGTTGACTGCTAGGATCAGGTGCACAATCTAATAGTGTTAGATGGTCACTGATGTCCCTCCTGTTACTTCATGGGAGCAACCATCTCAGTCAGACTGATAACAGTGATGTCACAGAGCCTGAGTGTTTTGGGGAAGCTGAGGGAGAAGTTGCATCTGGAAGTGTTTCTAAATTATGATGGCCACCCTTGGGTTTGGATCATTTATATTCCAGCCCTTTGTCAGGGGTAGTTCTCAGTCCCCAGTTCATTACTGTCAATCCTAAACTCCTGATTTCTCTCCACTGTTATCTCTAGCTTCACAGGCTCTAAGAGCAGAGTCTTTATGGGGAGCCCAATGAATTCACTGCTTGGGATCTAGACTAGCAGGAATTCCCACAAGAACAGGAAGTTCCCTGGCATTTTCCACTGCTACTTACTGCCTGAAACAAGGCATGAAAAACATGCAGAGTGTGTATTATAGCCCTTCTTCACAGATGTGTCTCACTGTCTAACAGTTATGATAAAGAAGTCCCATGTCAGGATAGTTACATTAAACAATTCTCCAGACAAGCACTAGAGAAAGAGGCAGCAATTTGAAGATCTGTTTTGTTCTTGCATGTGGGAAAAGGGCAGGAGCTTTTCATTGTCACAGAAAGCTCAAGGTGTAAAGCGTAATACACTGGAGCAACTTCAGGGCTGCTCTTGGGGCTAAGAACCATGTGTTTGCCATCCACATTAAACTGAACCCCCACACTGGGGAAGAAAGAGTGGAAAATACCATGTTGGAAAATGCTGTATGAGAGAGAGCAAGAGATGCCGGACCTGCCTGGATTTATAAAACAAGAAAACAACCTGTGTAACAGCATTGCCTTTCTTGCAACCATTCTAAGGGATAATGAAAAGCCAGAAGGAAGATTTAGGAAGAAGCAAAGCAGGCTATGGAAGAACTTCAAGCAGTCTGTTGCAAAGAGTATTTATGCGGTAGAATATTATTTGTCAGCACTTCATGAAGAAAAAATTTCCATTTTGAAAATAACGGCAATGATTAATCCTTAAGAGAAAAAGGCTTCAAATTTAGTGAGTGAAAAAAAATCAGTGATTCTTTAAAAGATAAGATGGAAAGAATATGAGGTTAACAACATCACTGGAGATCAAGAGCTGCAAAATAGTGACATGTACCTGCTAAAGATTCAATTTTGAAGTTAACCTGAGTGTGACAAAAGGATGGGATGGATCTATTGAGAACATTTCAGAAGAGTCACTGAAACTAGCCAGTGTAGCTTGGAGGAAGATAGGTCTGGCCTGGCAAGCAAAGTAATTACTTCTTAGTTTACAATGAAAACCTCCAGTTTAACCAGGGAGCTATGATTTTTCTGCTATAACCTAGTAATGCAGATCAAAAGATAAGGTAGACTCATTTTTGTGGTGCTAAGTCTAGTCCTTTCAGGTTAGCTAGAGAGTCTCTGCAGGCAATTAGAAGCTGCCTGTTCCAGAGACATCTGGTAGAGACCTCATGTAGTTTACAATATCAAGCAGATACTAGAGGAAGAGTTTGGAGATTTACATATTGCCTTGATCCATGTATCTGTTTACATCTATTCTTTGAGACACATGTTTTTTGACCTCTAAATTATTACATGTTTTTTTCCTTTTGCAGCATGAAACATTTGAAATAAGCTACAAATATATGTCCAATGATAGTCGCTCTGCCACCTTGAACGCAGGCTGCGTAATAACACTTTGTACCTGTAAGACTTCCTTGTGCCCATTTAGATTTCTGGAGTGGTAACACCACATTGACTATGGCTGGGAACAGGCTTTTCCTAGCTGCTGTACCCTCACACATTTCCAGAATTCAGTCATACAGTTCAGAAGTAAAACATAAATCACAGCAGAGGCAGAGAGCAATTGACAGGTATGAGGAAAGGGGAGAAAGGACCTATTGTGTGAGAAGCAGACAGCTCTGCTGACCTGAAAATATATTATTCTATGGAAGCACAAACCAGAGGGTTTGTGGAATTTGTTCTCAATTCACCATGAAAATGCTGGGCTAGGGCAACCATCCATTTGATGCGGGTGGTCCTTAATGCATGTCATAATTTACACTTAAGGCATATATGATCCCTTGAAATTCCCTTCTTAGGAGGACCATAAAAACAGTGTTGCACATGGAGCTCACTGGAGGTTTCTGCAAAGCTCCCCCATTGTCAGACATAAACACATCCTATTATTCTAGCTTAGGTCAGAGTTCAATGACTCCCCAAAGCTTATTTCAGTCCTAAACTGATCCCACTGCAGTCCGGGTGGGCAAAGTAGAAGTGTTTCCAACACAGCTTCTTTGCTCTGGCTGCTCTGCTCCACAATCAGAAGCAAATCTGACTTCTCAGGCTGCAGGTTAATGTACAGCTTATCGGTGAAATCACCCTTGCTCATCCTCAGGCTGTTTTCTGAAGGATTTTGCAATCACTACTGCAGTTTCCTCTTCCCTGTATAGGAGGTCCTAGGACTATCATTAGCCTCATCTTCAAGAACAGGAATCGGAAGTTAAAAGGCTTCATGCGGGGAATCCTTGTTAGCACAAGAAATAGATCACAGATGTGCCTTTGCCTGTCTGCTGCTGTGAAGGCAGAGCCTGGCCCTCGCTTCACCCCGTGGGGCTCGGCCCCCCGCTCGGACACAGATGTCAGGGCTGTGCTGCTGTGCTGGGCACTGCCCTGCTCCTGTGCAGCCACTGCCACAGCCACTTGTTGGGGGCCTGGGTGGGTATGTCCCCCTCCTCTGGGCACCATCCTTGGGCCTGTCTCCAGCTGGGCAGCAGCAAGCAGTCAGGGTGAAGAGCAATCCTCTCAGTCTGAACATGGCAGTTCCCTAGACTGATGCTACTCCTTGCTCCTTGTCTGCCAAATGCACTTTCCAAGGCCATTTGTTTCTTGCTTGTGAGCATGGGAGTCACACAGCGATATCTCCAAGAAAGACACTGCTGCCTTTGGGGACGGTGACCCAGTGGTCAGTGCCTAGGACAGGGCTCATGGATGGCAAATCAGGAAGCCCTTCCTCTGCTTAAAAGGATGAGATGGAGCTGTAGAAGGGTTTACACTTGGACCAGAGGTCTGGGCTGCACGAGCTGAGGAGAAAGCACTGCCTCCTACCCTGGGAAATTAATAGCAAAGATTTTACTCTGTACTTAATCTCAGCTGACAGGAGGTAAGGCTATCTCTTTGAACTACATGGCTCTGTGGTACAAGGAATGGCTCTACAAGAGCAGGTGAGAAACATTTGGGCCATAGCTGCTGTGCAGAGATTTCAAGAGCCAAATAAAACAATGAAAGAAAAACAGAGGAAAAAATCTGACTGCAGAATATAAACAGAATAAAAAGTGCTTCTTGTTAGCATCTCATAATAACTGGACCAAGAGAAAACCAGGATATTTGACCTAAAATTGCAGTGTGCATCAGTATTTATTTCTCCCTTTTAGTCTTCTGTCTCTTAGAATCAGGCAGTTTGTATCCTTAGATACAGGCAGCAAAACACCAGAACAGCAACTCAAATTGAGAGATTGCATGGCTGGACCTGGCCCTTGGTAGTATTTTATCTCTAATGGAGAGAAAACAGCAGTGACAAAGAATGAACATGCACAGTGTCTCTCCCTCCCGTGGCCTTCCCGGGGGAGCTTTCCCTGCTCAAGTCGTGACAAACAGGCTGTTTCCCCTCTCTGAAATATTGCCCATTCCCTTCACCAGAAGTTTCCTGTGCTGACTGAAATATTAAAAAGGCCAAACAACATGGGGGAAGTTTGTTTATTTGTAGGGCTGCATATTCATGCCTGGTTTAGGCCCCTCCTGCTGAGGAATTTCAGCTATTTTGCTGGAAATCTGGGGTGGAGGAGTTAAGGCCCTGGTGAGAATGGGGGGCTTGTGGTGATCCTGGTGACAGGAGTGAGGCCCGGCTGGTCAGTGATGTCTCCATAACACAAACAGGGGTCAGTGGAGAAGGGAAACTGGGTGGGAAGCAGACTGAGCCCACAGGAATCTGCTGCTGGAGGGGGCGAGTGGAGCTGAGGCCCATGGCCACCATAGGGGTCAGTGAAGGAGCACATAAGGTTTGTGCACCCCTTCCAATGCCCATCCGGGCTCTAGCACCTCAGTTGCACCTGGGGATCTCCAGAGAGTTTTGTGTTCCCTTTGAAGATCCCAGACGCAGCCTCCACTGGAAATTATTTGGGAGCCTCCTTGCAGGGGAAGGCTGTGCTGGGACCTTTGCTCCCCATCGTGGGGCCCTCACCACGGTCCATGAGGAGGGGGTGTACGAGGAGGGTAAACAAGGCAGCTGCTTGCATCCTGGGGCCATTATTTTTAAAGGCAACACAGCAGTAATTAATGCTCAGCCTGGCAGCGGGGCCTCTCTCTGGAAGCCCGGCTGGTGCAGACTCCTGTGGGGCACCTCCTTGTGCCCTTCCCTTGTGGTGAGGGGCGGTGGTTCCCCAGATACGGTGTCTGTGGGGAACAGCAGCCTCTGTGGCTTCCCAGGCGCCTGCCGTTAGGAAGTCTTCATCTAGATCTTGGGAAGCATCTGTGCTTCCTGCCACTGTGGCTTCTCAGTGTGGCTGTGCTGGCCAACAAAACTCCTGTCCACCACCAGCCTCACCAGGAGCAGGGACATGGAGAAGGTTCACGAGGACTAAACATTGATTTGCCAAGCCCTTGGGAGCATGAGGTGGCTCAGGCAGCTGTGTCTATCTCTGTAAGCAGTTGGCACAGCAGGCTGTATCAATCCATTTCAAACAACAGTTCTTCTCCAGGTCCAAAGGAAATACAGGTTTAAAGTGTTGTCTTTAGATAGACAAGTTAAATAAAAATGGTAGCAGCAGAAAACTGCAGTGTGCTTGAAGATTGTGATGACTGAAGCGTGAGACCTGGCAAAGATCAACATCCCTCTCACGCCAAGGGCTGCAGGGACCCTAATAAACTTACAGCTGCTTTTCTCTTGAAGCTCTAGAGAGACCAGCTTGTGTGGGTTTCAGCACAGAACCAAACTGGGATGATGGGCTTGCTGTGTCTGGTCCTATGACGTCATGCTCCTGCATGGCTACCCACTGGGAAGAGAGGCTCGCCATGCTGCAGACAGTTCACTTGGCCTCTGGAGTTTGGGGTCCCTTTGTCTGTATGCTGGCTGGACTCAGAAAGCTGAGGATATTAGTTTTGCATGCTCTTCATTAGTACTACTTCAATGTTTCTTTTTTTTTGCTGACAGTTTCTACCGAAAATATACTTTTATTAGAAAACGCCATGACGTTCCCAAATTTCTAGTGTTGGATGACATTTGAGTTTGTGTGTGCTTTGCAATTAAAATCTTAAATGGTTCCTAAAAATGAAAATAAAAAAGAAAAACCTAATATTTGAGAGGGGGTGGATGTTTTCAAAAGAAAAATTAGCTGTTGCTTCTGCAAATTGATTTTCTGGCAGATGATTATATTACAACCATTTTTCATTAAAAAATAATCTGCTGACCAGCTGCAGCACATTCATGTTTCAAGAGAAAGAGGAAGACCTCCACGTGCTGCAGTTTGGCTTGGACTGTCAGAAGGTGGGAGGGGAAACAGTAGTCCAGAGGTTTTCCTGAACACTGCAGAGCGTGGTGCAAGCAGAGCGTGGAGAGGTAGGCAGATCCTGCTGGGCTGACCATGTGTGTGGCCTCACACTGAGCACCTGCATCTACCTCTGTAGATGCAACACTCCCTACCCCTGGAAGGCTGCAGGGACACAAACCCCATCGTCTGCAGATGTAGGACAGTGGTGCCAATCTGTTCTGCCAGGCTGAAGTCAGGATTTCTACCCCTGCAGGGGGGGAAATCTGATTAAGAAGTTAAAGAACATTAAGACTTTGAGAGGGAAAGCATAAATGCAGTCCCTGAGCTCTCCAGTGACTCTCTGGAAATCACCGTGACCACGCACAGGCTTGAAATTCTGTTGCAGCTTGCAAACATGTAATGGAAGGTGATGTAGAGGTGAATTTTGAGGCACCACAGCACTAAAATTAACACTGGCTGAGTGTGCAGATGGCAGTGGCCCAGCTGTGAGAGTTGCTAAGAAGTGTCTGACACCCAGGTGATACCCAGGTGCTGAAAAGCAGCTGCAATTCCTACAGTGTGCTGCCAGAGCTGAGCACTGCAGAATGTCCCAGGATCTGGGCTGGAGGCTCATCAGGGCAGGGTCAGGGCTGAAGCAGTGGGGCTGCATAATTGGCAGCTTTCTCTTATCTGAAGTTCTCACTTTATGTTTGGTTTATTTTCCTATAGCCCTCTTTCCTTGTCTGTCTGAATGAAAGTGAGCATGTGTAGCTAAGGATCCCAAGATAAAGGCTACTCTTCTGAGCATCACAAAGCTCAGTCTTTGCTTTGTCCAATTTTTCCACACAGGAACTTTCCAGTGGGATTTTAGTTTGCATTCTAAGCATCCTGGTACTTTTGGGTTTGTGGCAGAGCACCAGAGTTACAGAAGAAGAAAAATACTGACCACCACAGTTTTTCTGATCACTTACAAACCACCAACCAGCTCTACCTCTGTACATTTGTAAGCTAACCTGTGTTTGCCCAGAATGTGTTGTAATTAATTGCTGTGTTAACAGGCTACTGAGGTCACAAAGCCAGTGACTGTGCAGAGGGAGAGAGGACTGAAGAGGCCAGTTTGTAAACTTGCTCTTTTTTGCTATCCTTTCTTAGAAGTCTTCTTTCTGTTGTGGTTTTGCACAGAAAGGCAATGGGTATGTGTGGCCCATTCTAACTGTACAGGGGTTTGAGCCAGTCCTGCCGTGGTGAGTGTCTGCTAAACCTTGGCAAGCAGCAGGCTTGAGCACTGGAGTTCAGGGAGCTGCACCTTGGGCTTACAAATAACAGCAAACTACGCCAAGGCTTTAGCCCCCTGTTCTCATCCAGATGCAGCTTGCAGTGTGTGCAAAGGGGCTGGCATTGAGGGAGCATTGCCTGCTGACAGCCTGCTAGAGAAAGTACAAGGAATTACAGCATTGCAAGTGGGGGTATATTGGTAATGGTACCAACATTATACCAAGCAGTCATGCTGCTGGGTTGCATTTTACAGATGGGAAAATGTTCCACCACTTCTTTGTGGCCTACTTATCAGGCTGCTGAATCAGTCGAGGAAGAGAAATACTGAAATATGAGTGTGATAAAAGGTGGGAAGCCGTGCTGATGCTATTCCCCACACTTACTTACTTGCTCTCCACAAATATTCCTGCAAGTAAAACTCAGACCACAAAAATGCTTGTAGAAAGCTCAGAGCTTCCTATCAGCACTGCAGGAGTTTGTATCGTGGCCAGTTGTCCTCTGTGCTGTTTGCTTTGTTGAGAGCAAGTGGGCACAAGTAAATGGCGTTGAATCCAGCAATGTCACGGTAGGAATCAGCTTACTTCCCATGTACCATTGTGCTCCAGCAATCTTCTCAGTGTTGTTGGTGGAGTGTGCTCAGCAAACACATGCCCTCTGGCTATATGCAGCAGTTGAATATTGGCACTGGACTACCAGCATGAAATCAGGTGTTGACCTGCAGCCCACCTCCCACTAGGGAGGCACTCTGCCAGCAATCCTTACTGGGTTACATGAGCTGCGGGCTTGGTGCCAGGAGTTTGCTGTCATGGAGCTAGGAGGTGCTCAGCAGATTTCACAGGCACGAACAAAAAGCCTTATGTCCCATCCAAACTTCATTTAGGAGGGGGGATCTCTCCTAATCTGGGCTGTTGTCAGGATTAGCCAGCACTTCTTCCCCCTTCACTCTCACCATGTATCACATGAGCTGCCAGTCAGCACCAGAGTTAGATACCTGATTCAGTTTGCTAGCACTTGGTGCACTTGAAATCTGGCCAAACTTGTAAGATGATGGTTTTTCAGCATAGCTGAAACTCGCTTGTGGTCTCTGTGCCCTGTACCATCATGTGTGGGAGGAAAAAACACTTCATTCTAGGAGGTGGCAGGGTCCCAGAGGATTCTGGCTTCACTTGTGTGGGGCAGTGGCTTTTTCTTCCTGTATCTGTACAGCATCAAACACAGAAAGGGGCCTGGCCTAAGGTTGGTGTACCTATGTGGCATCATAGTAGTAGTGAACACAAAAGCATGTGATATTTGTCAGGGAAAAGCACAATAATCTACTCTGACTTTTTGTATTTAGCTATATACATTGCTGGAAATTTTGCAAAAACCTAGCCAAAGGAATTGTATAAACTGCCTTAAATGTAAACCAGATACTGTCAGTTTAGGGCATTTGTAGTGGTGGTGTAAACTGAGCCAGAAATGCTGACTTGTGAGTCCAGGAGACAGCCAAAATGCAGCCAAAAGTCTTTTCTCTGTGTTTAATTTAGTACAAGTGTGACTGGATATGTACCAAGCCGTGATCCTGGTCACGCTCTGTGTAGGGAAACCTTAGGAGAAAGTGACTGGGGACTTTTGGTGAGAAATCACAGATCTTCGATCAAGTTTTATGGTGAGGTAACAAAAGTGGGTGAGCTGGTACCTGGAAAACCTGCCTCAGCTATGTTTATCTAAGGATATGCCTGTGAAGTGATATGCAAATAGAGGGGAGTTCAATCTGTCTGTGCCCAAGCAGTCTGGAAACCATGGGAATAGACACTGGATGACCTTATGCCTCAGCTGATAAACTTCACTACAACCTTCAGTTTGGTACCTGTAAAGCCCTGAGGACTGAAGCTGCAGGGATGTGTCATGTAAAGGGCCATTCTGCCTGCCTTGAGTTTTATATTTGTATTTAAACACCTGTGGATGGCTACTGTTAGAAATTGGGTGGGAGTGGTCTTTGGTCATCTGCCTTTTTTTCCTGGTTGGCTCAGCACATGTGGCTGTGTGGGGATTAAGCCTTTTACAAAAACAATTTGCAGATGTAGTTCAAGCAAAGCTTTAAAGGTGACCAGTTCCAGCGTTACACGAGCTGCCAAGGGAGAGAGCTGCATGCTAGAACGCTTCTCTTGGAGGTGTGGTCCAAGCAGATCCAGAGGACTGGAAGCCAGACAATTCAGCACAGAAATAAGGTGCAGATTTTTTTACAGTGAAGAGAATTAACTACTGAAATAATTTACTAGAGGCTGTACTGGGTTCTCTATCACAAGTAGTTTTAAATCAAGACCAGGTGTCTCTCTAAAATATGTCTTTCCTCAGCAGAAGGATGGGCTCACCACACCACAGGGGATGATGTTCTCCAGCCGGTGTGATGCCAAACACCAGCTTGCTTGACTAACATTTCCTTCTGGATTTAAAAACCTATGGATCCTGTGGACAGAAAGAACTGTGTACTCCGTAACAGGGAACATTTGGGAAAGTCTGGCAGATTTATGGAGTTGCCTCTTGCAGTTTATGGGAAAAGAAGGTGTTCCTGCATGTGAAAGACCAGAGGCTGGATAGTGGCTGGGCAGAGCTGCTGAATACTGGGGACCTGGGTGTTTACAGTCTAAAGGAAGAGCTGAAACATACTGATGTACCCTGGCTGCCTGCTGCTCCAGCAGTGGATGGGGTTGAGAAGGCTGGTGAATGTTATGGATGGATTCCTGTACTGGAATTTGTGCCAGGAACTGCCATGTTGCTGTAAGGCGATGGGGTAGGGAAACATGGCTCCTTCTTACCTGCAGGTCAAGTCTGCAATAAGTATGTGTGAGAGTGAGGGTGGGGGAAACACAAGGGAAAAGGAAACGCAGCTCAGAGATGCACTGAGAGCAGGTCTGAGTTTAGATGTAAGGTTTCACTCTCGTCACTAGCACTGAAACCAGCTTGGGAGGTAGGCATCCAGGAATGCATGTGTATCTGGGTTCCTCTTGTACTGGGCCACAGCTTGACTGCTGCAGGAACTTATTAAAGTCAGGATCACTAATTGAAGCTGTTCTGGAGAGAAAATAAAGCTAAGCAAGGAAGAAAAAATGGATCTTTCCCCACCAGAAACTGGTTTTTCAGAGCAATCTCATATGAGCTGGAAAATCCATGTAGTCAGCAGTCCTGGTTCCAGCTGCCCCGAGGCCTGGAGAGGTGACACTGTGCAAACTGAGCTGCGAACGAGGTGAGAGCTGTGGAGGCACAACACGTGCTGCACTTGCCAGGCACTGGCAATCCCTTTGCAGAGCATGCTGAGCAGTCAGCAGTGTAGCCATGGTGTTCTTGTTATGTTCCTACAAATTGTGCCTCTCTTTCAAAGCTGATTGTTTATCCCTTGGCTGACTGAGGACATACACATAATCGGTGACAAATAATTTTGATTCAGTGAGCAATCTCTCACTTAACTACCTCTCCCAATCACAGCCATCACATTGGCAGGCTTTGCTGACAGATAATGCTTCATTTGGCAGACAAATTCTTGACATTTACAGCTTCTGCTTCAGTTCCAGTAGAAACAGCCTGCATGGCAACACAATCCGACCCCACTGGGTTCCTGGCTCATCTCATTATCATTAGCTCTTTTAAATGCAGCCTCTAAAAATCTCTGTGCTTCCCCTCTCAGAACCTCATGGTGTGAACGTTGTAGCTGGCTTACAGATGGGCAAAAAAAAGTCACAGGAAAACACAGACTGCTTCTGGGATACTTCTTCACAGTCATCACTCATGTTGAGTAGGTGTCTGCAAGCTCTGTCTGAAGCTGGGGTTATGTGTGAAGACACACGTCGGCCCCACGAACTCCAGCACCCTGCCCCTATGCATGAAGTGAAGGAAATTTTTTACCACCTTGCTTGAGCTGGCTCGGGGCCAGTGGACAGAATACGGCTGAGCATCTGCAAATCACAAACTGGAAATGCTGTGGTTCCCCTCTCCCAGTGGGCAGTGAATGTGCACTGCTCACTACCACTGCTAGTTAATGTCCCTTCCACACTCCAGCCCCTCTCCGCTCCTCCCAGGGATCCATTGCCAGGCTCAGACATGCAGCCTCTGGTGTGTGCAGTTCATGGGTGCCCATGGGCTGGCCCCACTCTGCCTTCAGTCTGCTGCCCCAGAACTGTGGAAGTCAAGAAACACTGGCTCTGATATTAATGCTTGTGAGTTATTTGCTTAATTGCATTCCCTGGCTCTGGATCACTCTTAAGCCTTAGGGAACTGGATCAGATTTCCCAAGATGTTGAAGTGCCTACAAATGTAGGTAGGCTCCTATTGGGATCTTCAAATATTCCAAACTGGCAAACCAATTACCCCACAAAATCTGCTTATTTTTTCTGGCTCTGTGGGGAGGGGCCAGTCTCAAAGGAACCAGACAGTTCAACATTTGCATGAAATGATGAGCAGCAGGTAAGAGCTGATTGTCTGTCCTGTTCTCTAACTCACCTGTGTACCTTATAGCCATGGCTATTGCAGTGTTATACCATACTTGCTTTTAGATGCCTTTATTCATCACCTTGGTCTGATCAGCACCTGATGTTGAAATCATGAGTTCAAAGAAAGATGTGCACCCTAAAAACACCTTCAGGCTGTGACTCCAGACCCTGAGCCTTCCAGATCAAAAGACCTCCTTTAACCTCCATTGTTTTTCTTGCCTTTTGTGCCATTAAAACACTTGCTTCATTTTTAAAACCAGATTAAATAAGCAATCCCTGTGTTTTCTGATGGCTGTTTTTGAGCTTTTCTGAAAAGCACAGAAGAGGCCATCAGAAGCAGCTTTTTTCTTTGTTTTTGCATCGCATTTGAGCCTTGCCTGTGATCACCTGACAGACCAGAGTAGAACTTCTCCTCCTGCTGCACAGATTCTTCCTCTTCTTTGCTCCTCATGTCTTTTCTGGCTGAAGTGCCCCTTTGGAAGGCAGGAGACCAGGAGTGCCCATGTGAAAATGACAAGGATTAGGAAGTACCAGATTCCTTGCCTGCCTTTTCTTCTTGCACCAGCTAATGCCCAGAAATATCACCAACAACAAAGAAAAATTTTCTCAGTCCAAAACTGAAACTCTTTTGAATGCAAAAGCATTACTTTAGCTGGAAATCACTCAAATAATACAACCCCCCCCTTGTACAGATTTATATTTTTTCAATTAAAAACTTTCACCTGAAAGGAGACTTTCACCAGCAGGGAAAATTTCATCTCTACTGAAAGCATTTGCCACTCCAGTGTCTGGCCATGTCTGACTCTGCCCTGGTATCAGGAGGTGTTTATTGGATTTGCTTAGGAATCTTCAGAGGAGAGGTTTATGTGCCTTGTGTCCAAACGTACTCTTGGTGGCCAGGTGCCTACGTTGCATCATAGGGGGTGCTTTTTGGGCTGTCCCCAGGCTGAGCACTGGCCCCTAACACACCAGTCTGGTGAGCCTTTTCTCTCCTCCTGAGGCTTTGATATTTGCATGTTGGTGTTTTTATTATTCCTGGGATCTTTCCAGCCCCCTCCATGTCGTCTGGCAGAACAGTCCCTGCACATTCCTGCATTTATAGTTTCTCCTCCATTTTCATCCTGACCCTCTGAGTGCAGAAAGGTTTTCTACAGAGGAAATAAAACCTGTGTGCCCTGAAAGCTGCAAAGTCACAGACTAACCAGAGAACAGTGAAGCATATGAATATCCCTGTGTAGTGTTCTCTGCTGCAAATAGGCCAAAATCAATGGGCTAGAGAATGCTTCTTTTATATGACTTTTCTCAAGAGCAGGACTAATAACATTTTTACATAGCAGATGGGTTATAGTGCTTTCATTTTGTTTACATGCCTGGGAACGTGACCCATCCTACTTTTCATAGCTGCCATCTGTTGGCCAAATTCATTCCAGTGCAATCAACCAGGTTCATGGTTTTGGTTTGTTGGTTGTTTTGTTGCTGTTGTTTATTTATTTATTTTAATTTGTTTTGTTCTGGTTTTCATTATTATTGTCTCTGGGAATTTAATTCTGAGCTTTTGGATCAGTGAGTAGAAAAAATGTTTTCTCCCGTCTTGCAATGGCTGTTTGAAAGAGCTTACTGATGGTAGAAAATATTCTCTCTTTCTGCTTGCTTGCAAGTTTTTCAAAAAAGTAAAGCAACCAAAACCAAACCTTTGAACAGGTGAGCACTCAGTCAAAGTAGTGGAATGATGGATTTGAAGTCTTCTCACAATGCTTTGTCCAGGTCAACAGAGGACAGTAATTAAAAGATCCATATCAACATGGCTCAGGTTTCAAGCAAATTAAGAATTCTTCAGGCTGAAGAATGCCAAGAGCCTCTTTCTCTTGAAAAAGAGAAAGGTCACATATTGTTCCCTAAACTAAAGCTTCTCTCACAAATACCACTACACTAAGATCACATTCACTCCATTCTTACAAAGTAATGATTTCTTTTGTTTATTTTTATCAACAATCCTTTTCCCTGTCTTGTAATTATGTTTTCATAGAATCATTATGGTTGGAAAATACCTTTAAGATCATTGAGTGGGGCGGGCACAGTTTGTTAACAGGAGGTTCTTTGGGAAGAGGGCACCAAAATTATTCAAATGCCCAGAGTAACTCTATGGACTTTTGCAGAAGAGCAAATGACACTGTGAAAAGAAGAGTTTAAGTTTCTGTGGTGGTAAAAATTTAGGAGTGATTCTGCTGCAGACAGCAGAGTCATTCAGATACAGGCAAGACGCAAATCGTGCCCTCTCTTTTCTCAATATGGGCAACAAGAATGTGTTTTCTGTCCCATGTGGCACAGAAGAAGAGGATGGAGAGAATTGGTCTTTGTTTTGAAAGCACTGGAAATCAGAGACTTTCAAAGCATTTGCAGGGAAAAGCTATAATTTAAGAAGATTGTAGTAGAGATTTTGGCTAATTTAGCTATTCAATTACCTATAGAAAATGGAATTTACCATGTAGGAAAAAAAGTTGAAAGAGAGAGAGGAAAAAAAAATAATTTCTTAAAAGAAGCTAAAGATGTTGGTTGATGTTGGTTTCAGAGTGATCTTATTTTTAACTTCTGCTGAGAAAATTGGACTATATCTGTGTATTTTTAGAAAGTCCTTAGGGATCCTCTGCAAATTTCTTGTACTTTTGGGGAGGGAATGTGATTGCTTTTTTTTTTTTTAGCTAGAAACTGGTCATATACAACTTATTAGTTTTTAGGTGCATTTATATTTCCATCAAACAAAGTTCTGTTAATTACTATAATAAGGCCTGTGTTTATTTTGCCAGAAAACCCTGTTCTTGTTATAAAAAAATCTCAGAGGAAAAACATCTGTTTTGGAAGAAAAAAAAAAAAGCCAAACCTGCTTGCTTAAAAGTGTTCAACCTTTTTCAGCCTTTTTAAGAACAGGTTGGGAAAAAGTAATTGAACTTTAAACAATGTGGCCAACTGAGAATAAAGGTAACAACCTGTTAGACTGGCTACATACGTGGGGGGTGGTGATGGTGGTGCTTTTCCAATGTAAGTACAAATTACTCCTGAGATTTCCTATCTTTATGTTCTTTGTTAAGGTAGACCAGCTCTTCCATGGGAACCTGCCCAAAATACCCAAGCACAACCCTTCCGCCTTAAAGTAAATGTTCAGTGAAGTGAAGCTGAATTTCACACAGCCAGGTAAAGACCAGTGGAGAGCTCACACTGCAGAAACCGAGGTCAGGTTAAACAGGGCTCTGTCTCACATTTCACGTAGCTCCCCTGTCTGTGGCTTGGCAGAGGTGGGCACCAGATGAAAGGAGAGGAGGCAAAATGGTGAAAGGGGTGATGACAGACAGACAACACCCATACATTCCTCTTGAGATGCATTTTCACATCTGTTTGGCATTTTAGAGGTTGTTTTCCTGTGAGCATCACTCAGAGACATCCAAGCAAGGTGAGATCCTGCACTTGAAAGGCCAGGAAGAAGAGTTTACCAGGAAGGTACATTGGACACGTGTGGTAAAGTGTGGCTGTATAAATTAAAAGGCTGAATGAGCCTCTAAAGAAATATGGACTATCCCGACTCTATACCAAAATCAGTGGGGTCCCTGTGTTTTCCTTTTCTCTCCCAGGCAGAAGGTATTTTTGCAGTGGCCTGAACTCCTGACCCAAACATTTGCAGATCTGTAAGTGGATATCTTTTGTTACTCCCGAGATCATACTATTTTTAAGATCTGGATCATCTATGGAAAATAGGACTTAGATGCTTAAAAATCTTTATAGGAATTCTGCTTGAGGCAGCAAAGTGTGTGTCTTTTAAAATTTTGTTTCACCCTGTGGGTGTTGTTCACCTGTAGCCTCACAAATAAAGCCATGGCTCTGTACATCCTTGCATTGCCTTATGCCTGGTTCTGTCTAGCCAGCAGTGCAGTATGCTTTGGCATGGAGTCTCCAGCCCCAGAAACATCAGTGGCTACCAAACGTTGCAGGGTTCTTCCTCTGCAGCTCAGGGTTGAGAAGCACATCCACCCTGTCACTTCCTATGTCTGCTGGCATCTGTAATGTGGAAGAAATGAGGGACAGAGGCGTTTGTCCAGAAACTGAGCCTTAAAAGTGCCTTTAAACGCCTTACTGAATATCTTTGGTCTCTGACTTACCAGTCCTGTTGTAAATGCAAAAAGCAGCAAAGATCTTTTATGAGATTTTTCAGTGGATTTGAATAAATGGAATAAATATAAACACGTAAAATTCAGTAAGCACAGCTCTGAGACTACTCTATAACAGCATTAGGACAGTACAATAGGCAAATCAATGTCACAGCTGAATCTGAGTTATCAGTGAGGCATCAGTGAGCTCAAGCAGAAGGTGTCCATTCAAACCACGGGATCCCCACACCAAGGAACACTTGTGTGGGTGCCTAAAGGAGATGAATTATTTCAAATGGGTGTCTCAAACATGGTTATGCTCCTCATGGGCACATGGTGACCTTTAGTAGTTTTTGGATCTACCCATGCAGACAGCCCAGCATGTGAAAACCAGGTCAGCCCTGGTTGGGGCATTAGAGGAGACAGTGACAGGCTGATCTAGCAAGAGGCAACCTCTGCCTTGGCTCCTCTGCTGATACAGTAGAACAAGATCTTCTGTGTTGTCTTGTATTAAAAAGAAACCAGTTGCTTAGCCTTAGAAAGCATCTTTAAGCTTTGGGGTCAGTTAAGGTTCTTATTGCTTTTGGAAACAGATTTGATCTATTCAACTCACAGTAGGTAGGTGGGAAACCCAATAACTCCTCACAGTTTTCTTGCAAAATCTGCTATTGAAGTGTCGTGAACAATATTTCTTCCGTATCAAAAATGCTGAGTATGAATTTGGTCCATGGAAAAAAGAAAAGGCCATCCATCCTGGACTGCATATAAGGTTTTTTACCTATTAATGGATTTTCTGTCATTACTTTCTTAACTCTTGAAAAATATTGCCTGGCGGGAGATTAGGGGAGCAGCAAAACTTTATAATTTTTCCTTTAACACAGAGCTACCTTCCCATTTTTGTTCAGGATAGGAGCCACTTAGAATAAAGAAATACAAGACTGCTGCACACTAGACACAGGCCATATTTGGGTAACTTTCCTCATGAGAATCAAGTATGAGTTTCAGACTCAATCTTCAAGGCATGCTGTGGCATGGATCCAGTCTATCCAAAAGATTGCCTGTAGCTCTGGAATGAAGACAGTGAAGGAAAATCCTTTCCCAAACCACAATGAGACTTTCTGGTTCTCAAATAGAACTCCTTTTTCTGGTGATGCCTTCCCAGGGATGGAGATCTGTTCATGCCGTCCTCCATGGCAGCCGGGCCTCAAACACTGCAGTATTGCTGCTGGATACTACCAGGCTTTAAAAATACCCTGGACTCTTTCACAGGTGAGGTCTAGCGGGATTTTACCAAGAAGCCTGGAGTTCTCACAAGGATTTTAGTTCAGTCAGTTGATGAATAACATAAACTTTGGGCTCAGAAAATAACAGGAATTAAGGTGATCAGGGATTTACAGTCTGCATTCCTAAAACTCTAGAGGGCAAGGTATTAGGTGGAGGCTAGAACCATTTATTTTAGTTATATTAAATGGAAACTCTAGACACTGTCATTCTGCCTGTTCCTGCTGCTAACACCACCTGGCAGAAAGGTTATATTATTATTATCTGCAGTTTACTTCTCTCCTTTTAAAAATCCTTCAGCCTTCCAATCAGAAATAGGCACAATGCCACGGGCTCCAAGAGACCAGGCTCAGATGAGGAAAACCAATCAGATATGGAAAGTGGTTGCAAACATTTTTCATCTGGCTATCTGGGTAATCCTTGGAAATGCCAAAAGGATCCAGATGAAAACAGTCTGCTAAAAGGGATGACAAGGAGTATTTTTCACAAAGATACAGAGCAGCTGTATTCATGAGTCTGTAGTTCAGGTAAATGCTGGCTTACTCCCTCCTCCAGCCCAGGCAGCAGCTAACCAGGACCATGGGAAGGACCATGCCTGGGCAGCGGGCACCAGGACTCCATGGCTCTTCCAACCGGTCTGTGATCTTCTCCAGGGCACCGCACACTCCCCAAGCTCTGTCCCTCACGCTATTCCCTTGTGGTAAAGTTTGGGTAGCTGGTTGTTGCGTGGGGTTTTCCCAGGTACGTGGCAGTTCCAGTGAGAATGGCAAGAGCTCAGTAGGGCTGCATCTGGGACTGTACAAAGTAGGTGAGAGCTTAAGGAGCAAAGAGCTACTCTAAAACATTTCCTGGGGCTCTACAGTTCCTTACAGTTCTGTCTCAGGACTGACTCTGCTGCATCTGCAAAACCTGCCACCCCCAAAATTACAGATGAAAGAGGAATGCAGGAATTTTCCCTATATTACTGAAAAGCCTTGAGACAGCTCCAATGTTCAGCATCTTGAGAGAAAAAAATCCTTGTAGGTGTATGATTCTCTTCATTTACAACACTATGAAGTGAAAATGTTCCAGGAGGTTTTATGTTCCCTTTTGAATGCAGGAGATGTGAATGCCTACTTGGGAATGGCAGCTCATGCCCCATTGTGTCTGTGAGAGGATCACTGTATTTTTTCCTGTTGCTCTGTCTGCACAAGGTCTATCCAGGCTGCTGATCTCCATCCCACTTGGTAAACCAGGGAGGCCAAATTTTTCTCCCTGGTTCTTCCTGTTAGGATGACATTCACAACATCTCTTTTAGCATGCTACAGCACCACACCCACCAGGAACAATAAATTAATCTTAAAAATAAACAGCTGGCCATAAAAGTGTCCAGAAAAACCCTGGCCTCTGCTCTTCTGATAGCCTAGGGGTCTCAGTGCAAATCACCCTTGCTACCTACCCCCAGTGAATATTCCCTGCTTGTCAGGTTGGCTAATTGTTTTGGAGTGGATGCAATACATCTCCTGCCAGGAGAGGCTTGTGAGGCACATGATGCTGTAAATGATCTTCTGTTTATCTAATCTCTTCTCTTGCTGCTATCGTTGTACATATACACAAACTGCCTTTACAGCTTCCCTCCAGCCACTGCTCTGGTTACAAGCTTAAACTGGTCCTTGATCATTTTAGAGCTACATGCTTATTTAAGGAAATGAATGCAATAGCACAAGGCTGTTGTGGTCTCCTGGCAGGTAAAGTGTTGTGCTGTCCCTACTCAGCCTGCTTTTCAAGGTAATGATCTTTGCAGAAATTTCTCTCCACTGGACAGCTGCTCAGCTGGGACACAGGTCTGCTGTTCTTTGTTTATTTCACATGCGCAGAGACAACCCTAGTTTATTCAACATATGGAAATAAGCCATAAAATCAGATTAACATACCCAATTCAGAGGCATATACAAAAAATATGTCACCCAGGAGCTGGTTCCTGATTTCTGCTGATGAGATGGCAATGCAGCTCACTAGAAGACACTCAGGCAAAGTTGAAGCAAGATGGGACATGAACACACCACCCAACACCCAATGAACATTCCTAAAGCAAGGGCTTAAGCCACAAGTGTGGCTTAGCATGTAGCCTAGCACTAGAACTGACCTTTTCTCTGTGTTGCCAGAGAGAAATGTGAGACCAAAGAAGGTTTTTGTGACAGCTTATAATCTCCCCATCACTTCTGCAGCGAGTGAGTGGGCAGGCGATTAAGTTTTAATTGAAAAATTGGAGGGAATGGGGGAAAAATCAGAAAAAATAAACACTCAAGTCAGCAAGTCACATTAGTGACAGCAGCTAATGTTTCTAACATGAGCTTTAAATCCTTGAGCCTTCCTCCAAAGCAAACATATTATGCATTGTTCATAATGCTCTTTATTGGAAATATTTAGCCATCCAAATAGTAGAAGTACATTCAATTATTTGCTCAGAGCCTGGATCAATATCAGTATTAATAGTTCATTTTAGGGGAGATATATTTAGTTTTCATTTTAGAGATCACCTGCACAAAACAGTTTGAGATTTTAAGCCGGGCATCTTGGTTTCCTGAAACCAATCTCTGAAAACAAGGAGCTGACTGAAGGCATCAAGGTTTGTGATGGTGGGGAAAATGCATCAGGACATTCCTGGCAGAGAAAGCACTGCTTCAGCACAGAGGATCTGTCTGAAGGCACCTGCTGAAGTGAGGGCATTTTCTCTTCCGTAGTGTACAAATGGTGCAATGGGCTGCAGCCTCTGCTTCAGGCCATGGGGTGTAGTTACGTGCTTTTGTCCCAGGCTGTGGCTGTGTCCTTTGCATCTCCAGGCCCCTGACTGCACTGCCCCACGTGTAACTCCAGGAACAGTGCCCAGAGCTTCCTGAGTGCTGGGCAACTCTCGATGGCCTTGATCCACCACCTGGTTGAGTTTCTCCATCCACTACAGAGAGCCATTAACTGGGAGAGACTGTAAAAAACATGGAGATGTACAAAGGGGCAAGGCTCTCTTTAAAGCATTAGCAAGAATTGCTGGCACTGGTGGCAATAGGAAATTACATTTTCAGGGTAGAAGGAAAATTACACATTCAGGCATTCCAGCCAACGAGTCCATGTTGAAACATATCCACTGCCTGTGAAGACACATTTGAAAAAAATCCAAACACAGTAAACAAGCAGCTCAAATTTTTCTTTCTAGGAACCAGCCCAAATCCAGCTCATGCTGGAGATTGTTTGCTGTCTGAGAGCAGCCTGTGTGAGATCCCAGCCCCTGTCTCACCACCAGGTGTTGGCAGCAGAAAAACACCCACCCCCTGTCCCTGTACTCACGGCTTCAGACCCCAAGAAGAGCCCACTATGGAGAGAGTTCATTTCTCTGCATGGTTCATGTATTATTAGGGCGGTAAGGGTTCTGGCTAGGGACTGAGAAAATACTGAGCTTGTAACAGGCTGTAGACTCCTGATAATCAAGAAGTTTCCAATGTTTTTCAGTGCTTACATTATCAAATTACCAAGGAATTTAATAGGAAGGCTGCTTTTGCACTGAAAGTATACATGAGAAAACCTTACCTTTTTAACTTTGCACTACCAACTAGTTTTTAATTCCAAATGGTCTTTTTTCCACTCACTTATTCAGAAAATATGGTGATTTTTCCTACCATCCTGGGTGAGGGAACAGGAATAAAAATTACATTTCTATATTCATAAAGAATAGAATATGACAAATGCAATTTCAAGCCATTTCACCCTTTGCTGTGAATCTTTTCACACATCCCTCTCAGTGCCCCAGATACAGATGGGATTTGAAAACTACTGCTGGGGCTTCTTATCCTGGGCAATACCATTGTCCAGGGTTAGGAGATGTATTTGCCACCTCAGCAGTTGTAAAGAGGACAGAGACCATCCTGGGCAGAGAGTGGCTTGTGATTCTCTGCTGATAAATAAACATCTCTCTTTCCTTTTTGCAGTATGCATGGTAAGGTTTCAAAGAAAAGTTGAGCTGACATCAAAAAAAAGACTCTCCAAGGCAAATAAAGAGAGATTTATTTTCTTATTCAGGATTCTCAAAGACTCCTTCTCTGTGCCCTTTCTGTACACAATGGTTTTCAGCATTCAGGAATGCTTTCATTTAATGTCTGAAATAGCTTATTGTATCTCCTGGTATCTTTCTTTAACTGTAAAATAAATATTCTTTCCTTAACAGGTCTGAAGATATGGGGTTTGGGGCAGCATGTAAATAATTGATCCAGAATATAATTTTTTTACTCATTGTACTTTTAGACACTGTTTTTCATCAAGCCATTCTCCATGTCCACGTCTCCTCATAGAAGTTTGGTCAGTATAATTTTGTAAAGACGTAATTTTGTGTTAAAGTAGTTACATCAACTCAGCTTTAATGTCAAGTATGTGATGTCTTTTGTACTGGTACAGCTTATTTCCCTTGCTATGCAGGAGCACAAAGGGCAGGATGTGCTCCCTTGCACTGGTATCAGGGTAGCTGCAGTGGGCAGGGCTGTGTTCATGCAAGTCTGCTGGGATGGTTATGGGAGCAGGTAGAGAAATCTTAGTTACTGAGTGTGATCTACTGAGGGATTATCTCACAGCTGCTTCCCCAGGTCCACACTGCTCTTGGGAACAAGATATTGGGCAAGAAGCACACAGGGCAGGTCTAGTCTTGATCGAAACTTTATGACCTTCTCTGAAGTCTGGGTTTTTTTCTGAGAAAGAAGAACAAACCATTCCCAGCCTTCTGGCATAAGCAGCTGCCACTAGCATTATTGAACAAGGCAGAGTGTGCCTTGTGATGCTGCTGGTTTTTGCAATTTTGTTTAAAACTAAATTTAAAAAGTGCCACTACCACGATGCTGGTACTCGAGTGTATGAAGCTGCAGACGCTGGCAGGCAGGGACGTCTGTCTGTGAGATGAATCCTGCACAGCGATAATTGGTTATTGGGATTTCCTGCATGGCTGTGTGAATCGGGGCCGTCTGTCAGCAGCTTTCTGTGGTGACAGATCGATGCTGAAAAGACAGATGGAGGGAATCTGAAGTGAGAGACCTTCCCAGCTGTAGGGGAGGCTGAGCTGGATAGATTTACAGTCTGCCTCATTCTTTTTAGGAGTGATGCTTTCCTGAAATGTTTTTTCTCTGTACATGCGATATTTTGGCATTAGGTTGTTCCCCAGGTGCTGCACTAGCTGCTGGGAAAGAGAACTGCAGGGTCTCAGCTCAGGTACATCCTGGGCAGCTGTACCTCAAAACTTGCCTGAAGGTGGGAGGATGTTTTACCCCAGCTCTAACTTTTGAAGCCTGAGGAGACAAATCAGGAAGATGCAAAGGGAGCTCACCCAATATCTGCAGCCAGACAAAGATTAAAGCTATAGCTTAAAAATAGCTGCATTGTGCTCTGACAACAGCTTATCAAAATATTTACTGTATTCCCCTTGACTTAGTGTAGTTTTTGGTGTTTCTCTGTGTTACCCTACATAACTAATTTATTGCAATTTGAGTGCACCATTGTTGGTTTTGAACTCAAACAAATGGTTTTAGCGGTGATTTATGTTTAAGAAATAGGAGCTGCCTGGTGCTGGAGACCTATCCTACAACAACAAACCAGCCCAGGCAGTGCAGTCCTCATAATAATGCTGTTTTGTGGCAGTACAGATTAGATGTTCAGCCTTTCTAAGATTTCTATGCTTTCTTTGTGGCACTGGAATTGCTGAAGAGGAGGTGATTTAAGGCTACAAGCAAGTCAGGGATGCTGGAGAAAAGCAGTATCTTATATTACTCTTCACTAATTGAAGGCTTGTCTAATTTCTCCAGCTATATCATTTAGTCTTATAAAAGATATTGCCTCCCCTTCCAAGCCTTTTTTGTGGACATTTTAAAATGGGGCTTACATTTAAAGAAACTGAAAAGTTAGAGAGGTTGCAGTTGAAAAATACACAATCCAAAAAAAATATCTGAGAGGTTTTGATTGCTTTGCACTACAGGAATTGGAGAGCTCAGGCTGCTTATCACATTAAGATAGATAGTAGAGCCTTGCTGGTAGGTGCTTTGTAGGAAGAACTTACCCAGTTGTGAAGGGTTTTTTACTCCTGTGAAGTCGCAGCAAGAACCACTGCTGGAGATAATATGTGAGCCAGAAATAATGACTTTTTTTATCGTACATTGCTTTCTATGAGCTTTTCTCTACATTCAGCTTGCAGGCTCAGTATGACAAACTGACAGTATAGGACCTGTACATCACATTGATGGATCCTTTCCCCTCCTATAAAGAACACGTTTACAAATTAGTTAAAAGAGCACGGGATTAGCTCCAAGGAGCCAGAAGTCCTGCAGTGTCTCTGAGGCTAAGGAGGACACAGACTCCTGACTCTGTGTTTGCCATCCTCCTCCAGGGGTAATGAAATACCATACAGCCAGACACATACTATAAATAATGAATGACCTAAAGAACCAGTTGGAGACCGCTAAACATTGGAGGGATTTAATGGCTGGCCTAGGATTTAAGAGACGTGCATCAAAAGATCTGCTCTATCCCAGGGAGTTTGTAGCTCTTCCCTTCCCTCACATTTATCTGTGAAGATAAGCGCATTAAGGCTTGTAGGAAGCTCATGTGCTGCAAAGCCAAGGCCAGGTGCTTAAGAACTAACCAAATGATGTGGACATACAATAAACAGGTTGGCAGCTGATTGGGCAAGGCTTTTAAGAGAATCCAAAACCTTTCCGCTGCAAAAGGCAGAGTGAATATTTTTCTTAATGACTGTTCAAAGAAAAATTGTCCAAGCAGCTCTGGCACAGCCACCCAGTGACATTCTGCCCTCCCATCTTCTCCTGCTCATGTTGCAGTGCACTCACTCAGGCAGCAGCACCAGCCTGGTGAGAGCATGGAAATCATGGGGAGAAACAGCCCAACACTGGCTGGGAATTGAAGAGCATCAGCCCATAGCCTTGCACCCAGTTAGCAAAGCCCCACATAAAACCAATTCAAAGTGAAGCAAGAACAAGAGTGTGCACTTGCAAGTTTTTCCTCTCTTCTGATTTTTCCGTGCCTCTTGGTTTCCCTCATCCCCAGGATAATTTTGTCTTGAAAATAATCAAGGTCCTTTGGATCACACACATTAACAGCCTTGTAGAGACAGAGAAGTTTGACACCCAGAAATGCTGAAGCAAGTAAATTGTACCAAATGGTCAGTAGCCCACTTAGGAACCCCTTTCCATCTGACTGTGAAGTTGGAAAAATTATATTGTCTGCTGCACTTGACTTGCTGAGGACCAGTAGTGCAATGGATAACGCGTCTGACTACAAGGGCGTAGGCAGGTCTCCCTGCCCAGGGTAACCTTTTATCCACCTTGGGAATATGAGGTGAAGTTCCTCCTACTTGGAAGATTTGTTTGGATGGGATGGTTGGCAAGAGATCTCATCCAGGGAAGGAGAGTCCTGGAGACCTTGGTTTGTGTGTTTGCAGAGGCACCAAGCAGGAGGGCCGGGATAATTAATGGGAGCTGCTCTCAGTTCAGTCAGCAGCACAGTCCCCACCCCCCCAGGGCAGTTTATGCTGGTGGCTGCAGCTCAGCTTAAACTCTGCCTGGCTGTTATTCCCAGCCTTTTCAGGGAAGGTTGATGCACACCCTGCAGAAATCAGCAGGGGTTCCCAGCTGAGCGGTGAGATGCGGATCAGGCTCCTGCTCACAGGTGCTGCCTGTGGTGAGGCTCCAGCAGTCGAAGGGACATCAGGCATACCGGAGCTCATAAAACAACCCACAAAAACTGACTTCTCACTGGCCCTCTCCTGCCAGGGAGAGGCCCCTCTGCTGCTGTGCTTCTGTCGAGGGGTGTCAGGTGCCTGCTAATTACAGCTAATGAGGAATTTAATTGCCCTTCAGCACAGGACTAGCTGTGCAGGCTGTGTGTCTGCAGGCAGGTGGTGGCTGGGGGGTCTCCATGCCCTGCTCAGCCCACACACATGGTGAAAAGAGGCCCTTCCCCTGCCCTCAGCACAGGGGGCTCTGTGGGGAGGGGTTGTCCCAGACCTACAGCCCCAAGCACATCCACGTGCCCTTCTAGTCTGCTCTTCTCCATCTGGAGGGCCTTGGATGGGGTAACCCTTCCTGCTGTGACCTGCCCCCTCTGCTCAACCTGGGGACTTGTGAGGGCTTCTTGGCAAAGTACATGCTTCTGCAGGGGGCTTGGGTTTGCACAGTGGCTGTTTCTGTGAGCTGTGTGGGGATGGCAGGATCCTGGTGTTCTTAAGTGGTGAGGGGCAGTTGAGCCCCTGCTGACAGGCTGGGTCCCTTGCTTTGCCATGTGATGGGTTTGCTTTGATCCAAATGGTCTGCTGGGTCTGTGTGTTTGGGGGATGGAGCCAGGTAGGAAGGAGCTGCTTGCAGAGTGTGCACAGGAGGGCAGATATTGGCTTGGATGCTCTGTTTACAAGCACGTTACCCTTTGTAATGCACCAGCCACGTCCCAAACCCATCTGTACTGTCAGTGTTTCTCCCACCCTGACCCCCAGCACTATGCTCTGTCCAGTGTGCCTCCCCTCTTCTCTGTTGTGTATATAAAACACATGCAGTCCCTCTCCTCTTACCTATGTGTCTGTGTGTAGGCTTCATACGTACTCTCAGAAAATGAGCCTGCTCCTCATTTTATGCAAAAGATAGCAGCTATTTTCAGGTAAATTCCAGGTGGATAAGGTGATGTATAACATGTTGCATGTTTCAGAGAGGCATGTTATATGCTAGAAGATGCCTAGCTTCTCTTCTAATCATTTAATAACTTAAAAATACTCTTTCCCAGTTTACCAGATCAGTCACCTTTTTCTTTAAAAACAAAGGCAAAACCTCCCTCAAAAAGTGCAAGTCCCATATTAAAGTTGCCCTTACACAGTTTACAATTCAGCACATGGCCTTTTCTTTCCTGGAGGAAGCTGATGTGAAGCCAGGATTTTATCAAAGACCATCACTGAACAGCCTAACGGGAGAGCAGGCGTTTGGTTGTGTGACTGAAATAGCTGTGCTGGCTGCAGAGCATGGCTGTGGGTTAGGGCTGGGCATGATTCACCCTCAGCAAAACCAACTGGCTCCAGCAAAATGTCCTTGTCTCTTTGATTTCATATCAATTGAATGTGTTCGCAGAGACTTGTTGAAAACTGATGAGGTTTGGATTTAGTCTGACAGGACATGGCCAAGAGCATTTTAGTGTTTTTAGCAGCTTTTTTTTTCACTGCTAAGAAATTCTGAACCACCTAATCTGACTAGATGACTGGGTTCTTAAAAAAAAGAATTAAAAAGTCAAGTTGTAAATGGGAGGAAACAGGATTATTTCAACAGCTACCAGGTGGTGGGTTACAGGAGATCCAAAAGCCCCTATGGTACAGTGCTTGTGCTTGCTTGTGCCTTTCAGCCTGGAGAAAAGTTAAAGAAATTGTTTTGAGCAAGTCAAATGCACTCTTTCAAGAACCCTATTTTGCAGGCAAAATATTGCAAATGCTGAGCTATAAAGCCTGCATTGAATCTTGGCTTTCCTGTAGAAGTACCTCATTCAGTCATGTTTTTAAAGCTCCTTTCAGAGGCTGGCAGGCCAGAGCCGTGCTGAGGGGCTGTGCAATAGCCCTGCTGCAGTTCACTTCTGATCAGTGGCATGGGCTGACACTGTTGTGACACACAGGCACAGGGGGAGGCATGAGCTTTTATCTGCTCTGAATGCAGGGCTCTGGGATGAGTCTCAGCTGAGTGCACCTGCAAAATGTAGGGGCAGCTGGGAACCACGGCACAGAAAAGAAAGGGAAAATCCTCCCCACTGCAGAGATACTCCTTGTTGAAGAGTGGCCCAGTGGGCGGCAGATCACCTGCTTCAGTCCCTTGTGTTATTCCTCCCTCCAATAACTCTCTTGAACTAATTCTGCGCACTGGCCTTGTCCCCTTCCTGCTCTGGAATGAGTTCATTTCTAGCACTTCCATTCTACAGGTCACCCGTGGTTTCTGGCTTTGGTGTGTGCAGTTGGTGGAGGTAGCACTGGCAGTGTACAGGGTGGGAGTCTGTAAAGGCAGATACATTTCTCTGCTCTCTGGAGGACCTACAAGAAGTCCCAGAATTATTTGATGCCTCAGATTTCCCATCTGTGGGATAGAAATTGAGAAGGCAAGCACATGTATGTCAGAGGTCATGTAATACACTGTTTCCTTAGGCAAATATAGCTGGTGCAGCTTAAGGTGGTACCAAGGCTGTCCTGGATCACTCCTGGCTAATGTGAATGTGTCTGCAGTTAGGGAGCACTTCCACAATGCCCCTTCCTAAAGATGAACCCAGCCCAAGAAAGCTTAGGTAAAGTTTGAAGCTTGTTTGTGGTTCAGCCTCTCTTGACAGACCTGGAAGGAAAAGCAAGCTCAGACACTGCTGCCAAGGCAGAGAGGAGGGTACTCAGTGAGTGGCAGAAAAGGTTGCACCCCAACATCTCCAGAGGCTGACACTGAGCTGCCCATGGCTCCAGTGGGAGAGGGATCCCAGCCTTATCTGCAGGATGAGAACTCTGTGGCCACTTCCTTTTCCCACAGAGAGTGTTGGAACCTTAACCTGTACGTATCTGCAGGAAACAAGAAAGCCCACAGCCTCTCAGCATAACCATCAGCACTGAAACTGACCCTTAGCAGCTCAGACACTGTGGCTTGTAGGTACCAACAAATTTGTTTGTTAGTGGTTGCCACATCCCAGAGCACCTTCAGGTCTCACGTGCTTCTCCATACACCCAGCTGGTTTTGAGCATCAGGGCAACAGTGACATGGACACATCACTTGGAAATGCCTTGTGGCCATCCTGGCTAGTAAAGAAAGAACAATTTATCAAGGTAAAGTCAAAACTCTGCAACAGGCAGAAACCTGACATGTTGTTCACATGTCACCTGGGTGAGCAGCTGTCTGTGGACACCCGATCTGAGCAGCATGGGCCTCCCTTTCTGTGTTGGCCTGGGGCTTTGCGCCCTGCCACTGACAATCTGTCATGTTACACGTAGATCTAGAAGCTGACCCTGTGTAACACGGCATAAAGCAGTGCAGGGAATATATTGGGGTGGGGTGGATGCTAATCAAAAACATATGTGGAGTATCTTTGCTCTAGTGAAAACTGTCCTGTCTGGAGACATGTCTGTCAAAAGAGAAGGCAGTTCATTAAATGCTGAAGGGTCCCTGGGCTGGTGGGTCCTGGAGCCTGAGAAATGTAGGACCTGAATTCCCCTGTTTTACAGCTGTGGATGTTGTACAGAACAAAGAGCTAAGACTAGCATAGATCTGGGATAGCAGGGAGAGGCTGGTGCTGGGAACCAGACACTGGGACAAATGACCCTTGCATGACTGCAGCTGCTGTCAGTACTTAGGATGATGGCCATGGAAAGATCTGCTGTTCCTTTTTTCCAGCCAGAGGGGGGAGAACTGTGAGACTAAGGAGTGATCCTGTTACTGCCCTCACCACACCCACTGAGGACTTGCAGCACACCCTGGTTATGATTCGAGCACCTGTAGGCCTACCTTTTAGAAGACAGAGCTTTTAAAACCAGAGGAGGTGCTTATGGTCTCAAAGATTTATGCCAGCCATGCTTCCCTTTTGTTCAGGTGATACAGCTCCAGGCCACCCCTGGAGAGTATATGAGCTGTTCTGTTCGGGCACGTTTCTTCCTCCATATGACTCCTCTGGCAAAGAAAGCTGTGGCTTCCTGGCTCCCAAGTTTGGGGGATTTTCAGCCAACGTGGTTCCATTTAAGACACAGTAATTAGCAGCAAAGACTTCACACCACTGTCCTGTGAGTAGGGAGCTTTCACAGCTGTTTTGTTTCAGTGTAACATCCAGAATACATGGTGTGAATAGGGATTGCTACGGCAGAGCAGCACCTAAACCTCGCTATCCCACCGGGCACCGGAGCACTCGCAGGCAGGGCTGAGGCTCAGCATTGCTTTAGGGGAAGAATATCCTTTCAGCAGGGGTGATGGGTCTCTCCAGAAGTGTGCCAGTGCAGAGTGCAGATCCCCACAGTTTGGAAACTGCACAGCAAGCTTTCGGCTAAGATTCTAAAGGTGATTAGTTTCAACCTGGTGGTGTCCCTGTCACCCTTCAGGGCCCTCTGCCACAAGCATGTGCTGTTACTTGAGCTGTTTTAATGGCCAAAATGTGGATGGCATCTGCCCAAGTGATAATTAACCATGAGTTCAACCCGGCTCACAAACAGCTCTGTGGAAGTTTACTTCTCAGAGAACTCGGGCTTCTCCAGTGCCACTCCTGGACTAAATGCATGCTCTTATAAAGTAGCAAGCCTCAGAAAAGTCAACCCATAGAAGCCAGTGCCATTTTATCTATAACTTCACAACCCTCAGCTAAAATGGCAACTTCTTTAATTCAATTTGCATAGTGATTTTTGATGTACTTAAAACTTCTGAGATAAGCAGACTTTAGATGCGGGGATGACAACTTTGAATTATTTATTGCATGGGGAGAAAGAAAGCTTTGTTTTAGAAAATACTAAATCTAAAAACTTGCTGGGCCATAGAACTGTGGGTTGTTTTTTGGGGGGAGGTTGTTAGTGTTTGTTTCACACGTGATTTTTTGAAGAGCATCACAGAACTATGTATATAGATATAATGTTTATTGATTTAAACAGAATTCAGGGATTTAAGCTCTTCTCTTTAGCTCGAGAGTTCCATGTATGTGCAGTGGAGTTGCTACTGAGTTGATACACACACTTGTGGAGGACTTCTGGCTGTATGGGTAGCCCTGTAGGAGTTATTGCTCTTCCATGGAAGTGTTTGTCCTGCCAGTATATTAGATGTCTGCACAGCCTGGGCACTATTTAATAAAGTATCTGGCTGGAAAAACAGCTAATTTCCAGGGAAGCCCAGGTGTGCATTAATCTTACCTGAAATGGGCAGTACCATTTTCATGGAGCTTCAAATATTTAAATTGGGATATTATTTTATTTTAGAATTATTTAAAAAATAAACCCTTTATACGGAAAGACAGAAGCCACTGTGAATTGGTGTCTAACTGTATTTAT